>RJWJ010015623.1:0-17052 GCA_004363605.1 Indri indri
TGTTGATCAGTTAGAACCAGTTTGATGGCGAGTACAAGTGGAGCCCGTTCTTCTGCTCTTGTGGTGCTTCACTTTGGATAATGGGCTTAATTTTAATCCAGGAAAGTGTAAGAGGTGCTAGATCACTGTCTTTTCTTATGATTGAGTAATATTCCATTGTAAATATATACCAAATTTTATTAATCCACTCATGGATTGACGGGCACTTGGGTTGTTTCCATATCCTTGCGATAGTGAATTGTGCTGCCATAAACATTCGGGTGCAGATGTCTTTATCATAGAATGTTTTGTGCTCTTTTGGGTAGATGCCTAATAGTGCTATTGCTGGATCAAATGGTATTTCTATTTTTAGCTCTCTGAGGTATTTTTTATTATTTTTTTTCTGTGTATTTTCAAATAGCCTGTCTTCAAGCTCACTAATTCTTTCTTCTGCTTGGTAAATTCTTCTGTTGGGAGACTGTGATGTATTTCTCAGAGAATTTTTTTGCTCCAGAATTTCTACTTGATTTTTTAAAAGTTTCAATCTCTGTTGAATTTCTCTGATAGGCTTCTGAATTCCTTCTCTGTGTTGTCCTGAAGTTCATTGATATTCTCTAGAATAGCTATTTTGAATTCATCAAAGAAAGAGAATACAGATTAGCATTCTGAAAGTAGGGTGACAAAAGATGTACAGTTCCTGATCTCAGTAACTTCAACCAGTTATGAAATTTCTGCAGGATTAGAGAACGAACACTCAAAATGTCCCAGGGCAATATATTCACTGGGCTTTATGAGAAGGAGATCAAATTGCTGCCCCAATTTTTCAAATTCAGCTATTGGTGTGATAAGGGACAGTTTGGGAAGTTTGAGATGGTTGTTACACCCCTAGTTAGTGTAAAATCAGAGAAGGGAAGTAATAGCATGTTAGAATTATGTCTTGCCCAAGGAACAAGGAGTCTACAAAAGCAATAGATCCCTATTCTTTATGTATTAGGTCACCTTCTGATTAACTGTTTGGCTGAAAATCAGAGCTATTGTGCTAGTTTCAAAAACCCTATCCCCAGGGCAAATGATACCATTGATGTGTCATCCCAGAGATTCGGAAGGAAAAAATACCAATGCCTGTGTGTGTCTGATTGGGGTGGGGATGGAGGAAGAGAATCTGAAATAGTCCTTAGGGATTCCTTACTGCCTCCCTGCTTCCTTGCTGTGCTTATTCAGTTGTGCTTTCCGACTCTGTCTCACACCTGCACCCTCATAACCCTGGACCTTTCCCCTACACTTTCATGCTTGCTCCTGCTTGGCCTGAGCTCCTCCAACTTCCCATTCATTTCCTGGCCTTGTTCTTTCTCCATCTTGGCTTCTCATCTATGAATTAGGTTTGGGGAAACGGCCTCCACCCTCTTTGTTGGGATGCTCTCCGGAACAACTACTCCAGGAGAGACCATGATTGACCATGAACTCAGATGAGGCAGAAGCTGGGGCAACAGGACGTGGGCTGTTCAAGTTGTCCTTGTCCTTTGTTCTCTGTCAACTCCAATGCCAAATATGTTCCACAGTGTATCTGGCTCCTCTGCCTGAAAGTGGCGGTCTGCGGCCATCTGGCCAGACCCAGGGCCCCAGACATAGAACAGGAAAAGCATACTTGTGATGAGAGGGGTAAAGAAGAGTGCTCACAACTGCTCTAAATTCTCTTTCATTATTTCCAACTTGGTTCCTAATTTGAACATTCTCTTTCTGGGCCTTTCAGAGCTTTAAATGACATGAAAAGTCACCCACAGTGAGCAAAGAAGCCTGTCTGCCAACAATGAAACATTACTCATGACAGGTCACTAACCCCCAGGAACTTGGTATCAGAAGCAAATCCAGTGGAGTGACGTGGCTTCCTTTGAACAGGTCTATTATTGAGCACGGAAGTGCTGTGTAGCGAGTGCTGTAAACGCTGATCAAGCCGTCTTCATCTGGTGGGCTTGTGCCTGATCCGTATGGTTGTGAAATATGCTTAAAACTTCTTAGCATGTGGGATTTCTGAACCTGGAGAGTCTCAACCTGGGTCTTTTCCCTTAGGTCAGATGAAAGTATGAATTGATAACAGCTTTTGGCTCTGACAAATAAAGAGTCAGATGTGATGGCAACAGGGCAGGCAGCCTGCCACTGACAGCTTTTTTGGAAAACTGCTGTTAGTTCAGAGAAGTGCATCCTAACATCTTACACTCCAGGGATGTCACATTGTCTGCAGCAACTTTAAATTTTACAATATCAACTCAGATGGGCAAAGCAAAACTTTCTTCATAAGAGAAATTAACATAGTTCATGAAACACCGCTTTTGTTCTGTAGTGGAATAAAACCTTTAGCTTCCCGTTTCAGGGTAATTCATTTTAAAATTCAGTCTGTCTGAATGATTCTCTTTGTACTCATTTCTCCCCCATCTCTCAGGCATAATCACTCTCTGAGGCTCTGCTATGGGCATGTGAATCCTGATGCACACCGGCTCTTAATTCTCAGCTGTCCTCTGGCCCCCTTTGGGGAAAGCTTGGGAACTTCTTGAAATCTCTTCCAAGGCCGGAGACAGGTTGGTTTTGCTATGCTATGCCCCTGTTATGTATCCATAGCAGTTTGCTTGTGTTAGTGCAAGGCTCTCTGCAAGGCTGTCTTCTTTCTGAGTTCCAAGGCAGGAAATGTGTGGCACAAGCCCTTTCTGCATTCAGATCCTCAAGCCTGTTTTATTCAACTCCCTACCACTGGGTCAAACCTGCAGGAAAGGGCAGCCAGCAAGCAGAGCTCAACGTTAGCATCTATTGTCTTGCTCTCCATTACCAATCCTCTCTAGAAAATATTCTTATTTTCTTTGTGCACACGGAGAAAACAACTCTCAAGTAGAATTCTCCTCCTCCTGCCTCGCTGTATAAACTGTAGGCTCTAAGTCCATCAGGAATTTCTCCAAGAATCTGGCCATCTGGCTCATACAAACAAAAGCTAAGTTTTTAAGACTTGTGTTTTTTGCTTCTGTAGCTTTACAAAAATGTCACTCAAAGATTCAGTGACTTTCTTGTTCTAGGCTATATCTACATTTCCCCAAAGGGCAGAGCATATAAAAAGTTATTGCTGTTGCCCATTTGCTGGTGTATTGGTTTTAGGATGCCTTGGACCACAAGAAGAGGACTAAATTCACAGTAGGTGAAACCATGCAGCCACGTATCATTTACACCACAGAGGGCTGGCTATGGGCAGTATTGGGTAAGTCTGGTAGCTCAATAAGGCTCCCGGGGGACCCAGGGTCCTTTCATTTTCCACTATGCCACTTATGTCATGTCGTAGATGGCTGCCTTCATGATCACATGATGGCTGCCAGACCCTAAGCATCATACCTTCACATGTCAGCATCCAAAGCAGAAAGCGAGGATGGTGATGGGTATAGTCGGGAAGCTGGGGTGGAGGAATATGTTCTTATTATCTGCCTCTCTTTTCAGAGAGGAAAATATTTTCACAATGCTCATGAAGGTGCTGGCAATTATCTCTTCCCATCTTGTTGGCAAGAATTAGATTTTATAGCAACCCCTAGCTATATAAGGGAGTTGGGAAATGAGTGCCTGGCTTTTAGATACTTGGTAACGGGAGGCAAAAAGGAAGAAGAGTGTTGAAAATGGCTGTAGAGTAGCTGAGTTGGGTAATAGTTGATTTGGGTTATGGCTACAAGGAGGCCAAGGGGAGAAGCAACCTCTTGATACTGCATCACCAGGTTCTCATTCCTTATGCCAGACCTGGGCACACTCTCCATGCCTGCTGCCTGTCCCGCACCCACTGGTGGATCACAGCATTTAGACCCACTATGTCCCAGTGTATCCTTAGAGTTTTCCTCAAGGTTGCTACTAGTACTCTCTGTAATAATTTGGATATCACATTGATATCGCAGTTGACCTATAGTTGGAGGATGCTGGAACCAGATTTACTCGTTACTCTGCGTTGTATAATTTTGGGAAGTTACTTAACCTATTAGTGGCTCAGTTTCTTTTTGCATAAGCTAGAGATACTAATAGCACCCAGCTTTATATATAAAGCAGTATGAGATTCACTGTGAGAGCAGACTGTGTGTGACACATAGCAGGAGCTCAATAAATATTAACTACTATTGGTAATTGTTCAACTTAATTTGTATTTTTTTACTTCATCAATCCTCTCATTTAGTGACTGTGTCATTTGTAAGGAGCCATGATGTCATTTGGCTGGAAAAGAGGAAACTTGCATTTATGGAGCATCTGCTATGCCCACAGTAGGACCCTCACAACAACTACTTATTACAAACTTAGGGCATGCAGGGACCTGGGCCAGATGTTTTATTTTATTTTTATTTTTATTTTATTTATTTATTTATCTTTGAGACAGAGTCTTACTATGTTGCCCGGGTTAGAGTGCCGTGGCGTCATCCTAGCTCACAGCAACCTCAAACTCCTGGGCTCAAGTGATCCTCCTGCCTCAGCCTCCCGAGTAGCTGGGACTACAGGTACATGCCACCATGTCTGGCTAATTTTTTCTATATATTTTTAGTTGTCCAATTAATTTCTTTCTATTTTTAGTAGAGATGGGGTCTCACTCTTGCTCAGGCTGGTTTCGAACTCCTGAGCTCAAACAATACGCCCGCCTCGGCCTCCCAGAGAGCTGGGATTACTGGCGTGAGCCCCCCCGCCCGGCCCGGGCCAGATGTTTTATATATGTTGTTTATTATTTCCATTTTGCTGGTGAGGAAACTGAAGCTTAAAAAGAGTTTTAAGGAGTTTACCTAAAGTCACATTCCCCTAGCTAGGGAAGAGTGGAGAGAAAGTTCCAGCCGAGGTATATGCAATAGCAAAACTCAAACTTTTCCCACCTAGGACATCAAGGAAAATGTGGTGTGCTGGGGTATGGAGGTCTGAGAACTATTTTGAGTACCAATCCTTAATAATTCTATAATTTTTTAAAATTATAATTTAATCTCTCTTATACTGTTTGTAAAAATAGATATAATATTATTGCCCTGCCTATTCCAGAATTGATGTGAGAATTAAATGAGGTAATAAATATGATTGTACTTTAAAAGCATTATAGTGCAACACAACTGAAAGATATTTGAGTGAATAAAATAAAACATATCATCATCATCATCATTTTTATCATCATCAATAGGTATAGGGGGTAAACTGAAAAATTTCCAAGGAAAGTGGGAACCATGAGTAAACCTCCTACCAGGCATTTCCAGTCTTGGAGTCACAGTTTTCTTCGGCAAGTTAAAAATGGAGGAATTATTGTATAACATAGACCAGGACATGAAAGAAATTGTGTGGAAAGTAGGATAAGTGAGACTTTGGAAAGATATAAACATAGACTTAATTCCATTTGCCCATAATGTGGATGAAATGGGTACCCTGTACATGGTTGACATATAATTATCAGAATAAGTTAAATTTCAAGAGAAAAAAATTAATTTTATTTTATGAATTGAAAGATAGAATGTGTCTTAAAAGGCAACAAATACAACAAATTAATTGGAGCTGCTTGGAATATTTCAAAAAATTAGAAATTTATAAGCCTAGAACATTTTCATATATCTATAGTGAAGACCATATGTCGCCTGGATAAGAATTCATTAGTCTCATTGTTTTTCAGTGATTTGCTTGTAATGGGACTTTAATCATTAGCCATTTATGGTCATACTCTAGATTCACATTGCCCCAAGTTGCTCCACTGAAAACTATTCAGGAGTTGAAAGGTACTTTATGTTCTCATAATCATATCGGGACCATAGAATCCTGTGGATGTTGTACTGTCTGATCTCTAGCATTGCACCAACTCTGGAACACAGAGGGTCAGCAGGGAGCAGAATGGCCCTCTCACAGGCATGGGCATATCACTGGTCATACATCCACTATGCGAACATATTAACAGAGGATACATACAGAAAGATGTATTTCTTTTCAGGTCATAATTCCAATTTTGGGGGGAATTCTCACAAATGAGCCAGATGAAAAATGAAGTCTCCAGTCAGGTCTAGAAATTCGAAGAGAAATAGAATCTAACTACATTCTGGAGACAGATTATGCATTTTTCTTCAAAGAAACTTACACCAAGAAAACTTCAACAAAGAAACAATTTACATCATTTATGCTTTAAAAGATAGGGAGGTTGTAGTCGTGGTTTTCTTTGTCTACATAAGACTGTTTGGAATAGAAACAGTGCTCGATCAGACCTTTATGTATATGGCCAGAAAGATGAGCAAGCCATATATACTTTCAGTTCTGTTAGTGCAAAGATTGCAATAACGGGATCATGAAGTGTGTTATTATGAATACCAACATCATCTCTGGCTTCAGGCCTAAGAGGACTTTGACATGAAACTCCATTCACTGACAGAAAACTGTTTGTTATACAGACTCACAGAAGAACCAAGGAAGCAATGGGGTTGCCTAGATGGAACTCCTCAGTATTTCCTTTAATCAGCTTTGATATTTATAATAATTCTTGCACTATCCTTCAGTGTCTTTGAGCCCGTGTTCCCATCTCCTTTCAGTTCTTCAATTTTTACCTCTGCCAAACAGAAAGAATGGCAAATAATAATATCTTTTACACAATTGTTAGCAAGATACGCCTTTCCTGAGATCTTATGAGTTAGAAGGAGAAACAAGATGTCAACCCAATACATAATTATAAGAAGACAAAATAGTCATGTTGCTACAATTTTGCACATGTGTAGCATATTTAGAAGATCTCTCAAGGGTTACGGAAAGAAGGGAGAAGGCACTATGGCTGTGCTCACAAAGGGTCCCAGGTATCATGAGCATGTGAATTAATTAGAGAACCATATAAAAATATTTAAACACAAAAATATATATGCTCATGTAGTAACCATGAATTCTGAAATTAGAGCTAATGCTGTACTAAGGGCTTTACATACACTGTTTTATTTTACCCTAAGAACAGCTCTATATACTAGAAGAAAACAAATGACCTGGTGGGGGGGGGGTGTCAAATAATTTGTTCAAGGACATATAAATAGTCAATGGAGAGTCAAGATTCAAAGCCAGTTTTGTCTGATATTAAAGTTCCCGTTGTTAACAACATTTTATGAGACAGACCACTGTCAGAAATGTTGCCTTTCCTTTGTGTTTATTGCCTTCTCTTCCCTTGTTTTTGTGGCCTGTTGGTCTGTAAGCTTAGTGAGGCCAGGGATTGCATCTGTCTTATTTTCGACTGCGTCTTAGCACTCGGAACAGTGCTTGCTACATAGTACTTCCTTGATTGTATTTGTTGAATGAATGAATGAATCAATGAATATTTTGGTTTCCTTGATGACTTTGAATTAAAAAGTAGTTCAGGAGGGCTGGACTCTGAATCTGAAAAAGACTTAGAAATTAATCAATTAATTTCATTGTATATATTCCTTTCATATATGCACAAGAATGCTACACAAAAAAACATGTCTGAATAAGTTTAGAACAACTCTTTAAACAAGTGTAAAAAATTTACTGAGTCACAAGAAAGCTTCATGTGAGGTTTACTTAGCAGTGTTTTCAATTTCCGGGTGGTCTCTACAACAATGGTGTCTGTTTTAATTGACTGGTTGTAGAGTCTATGATATCCACAGAGTAGCCCGGATGATTTTTAAATGTAAATCAACAGATTTCTGTCTCCTGTTCTTCCCCCCTAGGTTGCTTCTCTTTCGCGTGGGAAAGGCATCGCGAGGCCCTTACCATGGCTCGTGCAGCCCTGTGTGACTTGCTCCTGTCTGATCTCATCCCATATCTGACACTGGCCAGCTTCTTGCCAACCTCACTGGCTTGTTTGCTTGTCTGCTCAGCCTGATAGCTTTTGCTTCACCTCCTTTGTACTTCCTATCCCCTCGGCCTGGAATTGCTTTCTCCATAGATGTCCCTGTGACTTGCATCATTCTGACCTCTGTTCAACTGTCACTTTTTCAGAGTCCTTCCCTGATCACTCTCTAGGTCCCCACATCCAGGTCACTCTCTGTCTTCTCGTACTGCTGTATTGTTCTCTACAGGACTTATGGTTCCCTCACCTGCTAAGATGTATTTTTTGGTGTATTGTCTGCCACTCCCCTGCCTCTCCCTGTGTCCTCCCATTACAGTGTGGCTCCATCACTGCAGAGACTTGGTCCGTTTTGCTCACTGCTCTACCTCCAGTGTCTAGAACAATGCCCCACACAGAACCTCCAAATAAACCCCTGTTGAATGAGTTGGTGCCTGGGTGCGTAGGCCTCTCTCAGCCTCTCTTAGGCCAGCACCGGTCTTGTGGGAGGGGGTAATACCAAGGTAGAACACTATGCGCCACTTTACTGTTGGAAAGGGATATCATCTAAAAGGTGAGAGGGTGAACATGTACACTTTGTACCTGACGGAAAGGGGTCAGGGTTAAAAGTCAAAAATCCAAACTCGTTCGTTATCTGGTTCAATGGGGACTCATAACATGAAATGAAGCAAAACCTGCCAGGAGCTGCATAGTCAGACAGCAGAATGAACATGGCGATAAGGTTGGAGCGTCTCAGCATCAGAACTACCAAGGCTTGTTTGCCTGGAGCAATGGCTGAGTTAACAGGAGGTGGTTCTGCCTTGTTTTCTTACTCAGTAGGGTAAACAACTCTCACAATTTTTATTCCAAGACTTTTCTACGCTTCTTTGGTCCCCAATCCCTCCTCTTCACCCTCAGAAATAGGCAGAGAGTCTTATTACTTCCAGGTGCTCTTGACAGGTGCTGTGTGTCAGGGGACTCTTGCTAGTATCTCTCAGCTTCAGACCACCCTTCTGGATTCAGCTTTTGACACCAGGGCCGGGACTCTGCAAGCCCGGTTTTGGTTCCATCAGCAGGCTCCTAGTAAGGCTCTGCCATAGGGGACTCTGGAGGGAGGATGGCCAGATGGAAGAGGGAGAAAGGATTACTGCTTCATGTCTTCTGTTCACTTCAGCAACACCACAGCAGCGGTGGTCCGCCCTGGCAGTGGCAGTGAGTTCTAGTAGCAGTAGTTATCCAGTTTGTCATTAGAACCTGCCTCATGGCATCCTCTCAGGGATAGTAGCACTGGCTGCGCTGGCCGGGGGAGCCCTCTGCCCGGAGGTCTGAGTGCCAGCTCCACAGGGTGCCTCCTACAAGCCCCTGAAGCATCACACCAGCACCAATCAGGTGGTGAATGCCCTTTCCTTGGAGGTGTCCATCCTGGTTCCTCGGGACCCCTTCTCTAAGCTTCTATAATCGCAGTCCTTTCTCTTTGTCCTTTTAACTCAAGGAAGTAGTTGCATTTTCCTGCAGTTACAACCTCTGTAATAGCTCAGTGTCCCGGAGTTGCACTTTCAGTTCTCCAAAACCTGGTTAACTACTCTTCACATTAAATGCTCGCTATGCAAATAACTGGTGTGGTCACGGTCTCCTTACTGGATACTGATGGAGACAAGCTGAGAAAAAAGAGGACTGTTGATTGATGGAGAAGTAAGGGTTTCTCATTTTACCATTTCTAGTTGGCATCAGGATCATCCTTCCAAACAAGTTCTACACTCTACTACAACTCAAATATGATGTTGAGGCGTGTTGAGGAAGAAAATGGGCAAGATTAAAAATAAAAGGATAGGGAATACCTTATAACAGGTATTTGTTGTAAGACAAATGATATTGAACTATGAAAACCACAAAATAGAACCATTTGAATTATGGAAGTTAATATGACAATAAAAGAAGCCATGGTGAAAGGAATTCTTAAAGGAGATGATTCATAGTATTTATTGAAAGAGATATAAAGGAATCAGATGTAATATACCTTATTATTTCAATTGTACATGGGAGTAGAAAAGGGTAAGCAGAAATGAAAATATATCCAACATTTTGTCTGATGGTCAACATCAGTAGATGCAGTAGTGTATTTCATATTGGTAGAAAAATTTAACCCTTGGCCCCTAAAATAAGGACTCTAAAAATGATAAAGATAGCTCCACTTCATAACCTGTATTCAAGGAGCTGGCAATCTAGTTGTTCATTTCTTAAACACAGAAACACAATTATCCTTTTATTATTTTGTCACTGGTGATATATATTTATTTTAGAATAACTAGGGAATTCAGATAAGTTAAAAATGCTATTATCCAGACAATGTAAATATTAATATCTTGGTGTATATTCTCTAGACATTTCTCTATGTACTTATGTATGTATGTATATGCCCATTTGGACAGTAAAAGTGTGTATAACCTGTTTTTTTTAGTAAAATATATCATGGATATTTTTTCCTCATCAGTAAGTGCTACATAATATAACAGCTGTGTCAGCTCATTGCTGTTTCCTCTCAGATTCATCCCCCTGACTTTCTGAATTGCAGGGAATTATGTTTCCCTGACCTCCTCGCCTCTAACTTCCAGTCAGATTCACCAATGGGAGGAGCTGGTGGAAGACTGGAAAGGCTAAGTCAGGGTATTTCTCCGCCTTTCTCTTTGCTTTGGGTGTGACTTCCCACAGCAACTGAGCCTCTTGGTTGGCTCCAGCAAGACTGGGACAGCCCTTTCCTCTTTGGCCTCCAGTCCCTGTGGGACCTTACTCAGGTGCCCGAGGGGACCCTAGCTCCCACAGGAAGGCCTCAGCTTCTGATTCCAGAAACATCATTTCCTCCTGTCTTCAGCCCAGGTTCAGGGGAGCTTCCTGCTGTTGCTACTCTCCGCATTGTCTCCTCATTCCCTGTTTGTCTTCTCAGCTCTTCTGTCACCTGCACGCTCAATTCCCTGACTGGATTGTGGTTGACAGTGACCCTGACACTGAATGGTTTTCATTTAATGGACATGCCCTAATGTATTTCACATTGCTTTCTTAAGCAATGCTTGGAATGTTTCCATTTCATCCCATTATAAATCCTACACTGTGAAATGCTCTCTGGTTCAGATGCCTGAATGGAGAGGGGATTCTCACACTTTCGAAGTGCCAGGTTCAACTAAGGAGGCTTCATGCTGGGTATGAAGCCAGCTGGGTATGAAGCTAGCTCGACTCTTTGTTTCCATACCCGACCTCTTCCCAGGTCCCCATGCAATATCAGGAACTCTGCCAGGATCAGGCCTAGTTCTGGTGTCCCTCCTCTCTTGGATGAAGAATTAATGCCCCCTTCTGTTATTATGGCTCTACATCCAAGCAGTAAGTTTAGACTCTCAAAACAGAAAAGCCCAACTATTCCTGCATTAAGTGGACATGAGATTTCTCCTCAGCTTCATAAGGGAGAGTGTTGCAGATGCTTCCAGGGAGCCTCTGAATCCTCAGTTCTTGGCAGAAATCTCCCAAGGGACTGCAGAGCATAGCCTTCTACCCCGCCAGGCTGGCTACTTTTAAAGATTGTCAGGTGATTTCTGGCACCTGTCACAGTAAGTTGGAAAAGTACCCAGCTGTGAAATATCTGATGTATCCTGTATGTATTTGCTGTGGCCTTGCCCACCATCTCTAAATGAGGCACGGCCTTTGTTCAGCACCTCTGCGGTTCTGACTTGGTCTTATTTAGTCAGCGTGCTGCATGCCACATGCATTCTAGCAATAACTCAGGTCCCAGGGCTCAGAGCTCCATGGCAGCTAGTGCATTTCCCAAAGTTATTAATGAAGTTAAAACTTTCCTCCCCTCCTCTCAGCTGCTACAGCTTAATCCAGCCTTTATCCCCCACTTACCTGAGGTAGGGACTGTTTAATGGGTTTTGCTGGGAAGACATTCCACTTACTTCTGGAACACACTCTCATGTATGTTTATTCTATGAGTTGGTTGGGCTTCATCTCAATGCAGTCCCATCTGAGCTAGAAGTTCATGGATGATTCTGCCCTGAGAATATGGTAACTGTTTCTCCAGCATTGATACAGTTTGTTCCAATCATTTCAATGGGACATTGAGATTGATATGTATATTTATTGGGCACCTACTATGAACAAGACACAATGCTAAGTATTTTAGACATATCATCTTTGCTTTTCATAATATCCTGCATGGTGGATATTAATAGGCCATGTTTACACATAAGACCCAGCATCTCTGTGCCCACCTTTTACACGGAAATGTCTATGAAGAACCAGAGACTCAAAGAGGTTTGACTACCCATCCAAGCTTACGACAGGGAAATAGTGGTGTCAGATGAGGTCCCAGTGGAACAGATACACCTGTTCATTATTGGTGATATTGTATATAGGCAAAACACTTTGGAAGGCAGAATAATAAAAGGTAAAACTCCTTATACATTCTGTTCCACTTATTTCATGCCTATGAATTAATACCAAAGATACAATCTATTAAAGAGAAAACATACATACTTATATATATTGTATCACCATACATTTTAGCAAAAAGAAGGAGGTACCTAAGCGATTAGTAGAGCAATGAATTAATAAATAAATATTATGCACAACAGCATAATAAAATATGAGGCTATTTTGGGAATATTTTTACAAATGTGGAGACATTATGTGGTAACATTATGTGTTAATATAATGTATAGTTGAAGTAGACTATAAAATAGCACACATGTCAATATTAGTAAAATTTGGATGTAGAATGTAATATATACAATTTAATATAAAGGAGAGTGGTAGAATAATGGATGGTTTATTATCATTATCTCATTCAAAGGTCCTTTAATACTACTGTGATATTGTCTTTTCTATTAAAAATCCATAATTTAGTGCTTGATCTAGCAGTTCAACCCATTTTCTTCCTACAATTTCCTATCTTTTAGAGTTGCAGTCCCCAAGCCCCAGGCCATGGACTGGTACTGGTCTGTGGCCTGTTAGGAACTGGCAGCACCACCACCTTGAGCTTGGCTCCCCCACCCAATCTGTGGAAAAATTGTCTTCCATGAAACTTAGGAACTGGGCAGCACAGTAGATAAGCAGCGGGCGGGCAGGCAAGAGAAGCTTCGAAGCTTCATCTGTATTTACAGGCACTCCCCATCACTCGCATCACTGCCTGAGCTCCACCTCCCCTACCCCTGTCCATGGCAACTTTGTCTTCCATGAAACCAGTCGCTGGTGCCAAAAAGGCTGGAGACTGCTGCTTCAGAGCGAGTGAACCTCTCAAGCTGCCTTGTCGTTTTCCGAACCCCCTCTACTCTGACTTCAATCCTCATCATATAAGTGGTGACACGTTTTTAAATGTCTCCAATCACTACCACCACCTTCTTGCTAAAGATTTTCTTAGATCTTGCCTTGATCTTTATGCAAACCTTAATGTCATAGAATAATCCTAATTTCTTTATTTTTCCCTAATGTATTATTATAAAAAATTTCAACCATAGAGAAAATTTGAAAGGATAGTACAATAGTACAATGCTCTATGGCCAAGTTCAAAAATTATTCATATTTAATCACATTTGCTCTCCACTCATCCCATCCCCCGTGTGTGTGTGTGTGTGTGTGTGTTGTTGTTGTTGTTGTCATCATTTTTGTGGAACTATTTGAATTAAGTTACACACATTAAAATATCTCACTCCTAAATACTCCTTTGTGAAACTCCCCAAAGTAAGGCATTCTCCCACTTAGCTATGTTATCACATTTAAGAAAATGAATAGTTCTCTAATATCTAATATTCACTGTGCAAATGTGTTGCTTTATGATGAAAATACATGCTGAGAAATGTGTCATTAGGAAACATCATTGTTTAAGCATCATTGAGTGTACTTACACAAACCTGAATGGCATAGCCTACTACACACCTAGGCTATATGGCATAGCCTATTGCTCCTAGGCTTCAAGCCTGTATATCATGTCACTGTTCTGAATACTGTAGGCAATTGTAACACGATGGTAAGAATTAAATATTTGTGTATCTAAACATAGAAAAGGTATAGTAAAAATACAGATTTTTTATTTCAATAGATGTAGGGGACACAAATGTTTTTTGTTACATGGATGAATTTTATCATGCTGAAGTCAAAGCTTTTAGTGTGCTCTTCAGCAGAACAGTGTACATTGTACCCAACAGGTAGATTTATATCCCTCATGCCCCTTCACCCTCCACACTGCTTAGTTTTATATGTCCATTACACTACTTTATGAAAATATATATCCCTTATTTAGCTCCCATTTATAAGTGAAAACATGTGATATTCGTTATTCCATTCCTGAGATACTTCACTTAGGATAATGGTCTCTAGTTCTACGCAAGCTGCTGCAAAAGACAGTATTTCATTCCTTTTTCTGGTTGAGTGGTATTTCATGGTGTGTGTGTGTGTGTGTGTGTGTGTGTGTGTGTGTGTGTGTGTGTGTATCATATTATCTTTATCCACTCCTCAGTTGATGGGCACTTAGTTTGGTTCCTTATCTTTGTGATTGTGAATTGTGCTGCGATAAACATTTGGGTGCAGTTGTCTTTTTCGTGAAATGATTTATTTTTCTTTGGGTAGATACATAGTAGTAGGATTATTGGATTGAATGGTAGGTGTACTGTTAGTTCTTTAAGGAATCTCCACACTTTTTTCCATTAGAGATTGTACTAGTTTACATTTCCACCAACAGTGTATAAGCATTCCCTTTTTGCTGCATCCATGCCAACATCTATTGTCATTTGACTTTTTAGTGGCGGCCATTCAGACAGGGGTAAAGTGATATCTCATTGGAGTTTTAATTTGCAATTTCTTGATGATTAGTGATGCTGAGCATATTTTCATATATTTACTGTCCATTTGTCTATCTTCTTTTGAAAAAACTCTGTTCATGTCTTTTTCCCACTTTTGATGGGGTTATTTTTTTTTTCTTGCAGATTTATTTGAATTATTTGTAGATTCTGGATATTAGCATTTGTTGGATGTATTGTTTGAGAATATTTTCTCCCATTCTGTAGGTTGTCTATTTACTCTGTTGATTATTTCCAACAGAAACTTTTTAGTTTAATCAAGTCCCATTTTATTTATTTTTATGGCTCCTGTATTTGCTTTTGGGGTCTCAGTCACAAGTTCTTTGCCTAGGCCAATGTACAGAAGAGTTTTTCCTACATTTTCTTCTAGAATTTGTATGGTTTCAGGTCTTACATTTAAGTCTTTAACCCACCTTTGGTAATTTTTTGTATATGGTGAGAGGTAGGGATCCAGTTTCATTCTTATGCAAATGGATAGCCAATTTTCTCAGCACCACTTATTGAATAGGGCATTCTTTCTCTAGTGCATGTTATTGTCTGCTTTGTCAAAGGTCAGTTGGTCGTAGCTATCTGGTTTTATTTCTGAGTTTTCTATTCTGTTCCATTGGTCTATGTGTCTACCTTTAGAAGAATACTGTACTGTTTTGGTTACTGTACCCTTGTAGTATAATTTGAAGTCGGGTAATGTGATGCCTCCAGATTTGTAGTTTTGCTTAGTATTGCTTTGGCTATTTGGTTTCTTTTCTGGTTCCATGTAAAGTTTAGGATTGTTTTTTTCTGATTCTGTGAAAAGTAGCATTGGTATTTTGGTGGGAATTGTATTGAATACGTAAATCACTTTGGGGAGTATGGACATTTTAACAATATTGATTCTTCCAATCCATGAGCATGGGATGTTTTTCCATTTGTTTGTGTCATCTATGATTTCTTTCATCAGCATTTTGTAGTTGTCTCTGTAGAGATCTTTCACCTCCTTGGTTAAGTATATTCCCAGTTGTTTCATTTTGTTTGCAGCTATCGTAAATGGTGTTGAGTTCTTGATTTGATTCTCAGTTTAACTGTTATTAGTCTATAGAAATGCTACTGATTTGTGTACATTAATTTTATAACCTGAGACTTTAATGACTTTATTTATCAATTCTAGGAATCTTTTTGTGGAGTCTTTAGGCTTTTCTAATATAAGATCATGTCATCAGCAAACAGGAATAGTTTGACCCCCTCTTTCCCAATTTGGATGCCCTTTATTTCTTTTCCTTGCCTGATTGCTCTGGCTAGGATTTCCATTTCTACGTTAAAAAGAAGTGGTGACAGTGAGCATCCTTGTCTTGTCCCAATTCTTAGGGGGAAATGCTTTCAATTTTTCCCCTTTTAGTATGATGTTGGCTGTGGGTTTGTCATATATGGATTTTATAATTTTGAGGTATGTTTCTTCTATGCCTAGTTTGTTGAGGGTTTTTATCATGAAGGGGTTCTGGGTTTTATTGAATACTTTTTTTGCATCTATTGGGGTGATCACGTGGTTTTGTTTTTAAATCTGTTTATGTGGTAGATCACATTCATTTATTTGTATATGTTGAACCATCTTTGCATCCCTAGGATGAAACCCACTTGAGCATAATGAATTATCTTTTTGATGTGCTATTGAATTTTATTTGCTAGTATTTTTTGAGGATTTTTGCATCTATGTTCATGAGGGATATTGGTCTATAGTTTTCTTTTCTGTTGCTGTTTTGTCCTTTCCTGGATTTGATAACTGGGTGATACTGGCTTCATAGAATGAGTTAGGGAGGGTTCTCTCCTTCTTGATATTATAGACAAGTGTCAGTAGGATAGTTGCCAATTCTCTGTAAGTCTGGTAGAATTTGGCTGTGAATCCATCTGGTCCTGGGCTTTTGTTGTTGTTGTTGTTGTTGTTATTGGGAGATTTTTATTAGTCTTTCAGTCTTGCTATTCATTACTGGTCTGTTCATGATTTCTATTTCTTCCTGATTCAAGCTTGGGAGGTTGTGTGTTTCCAAAAAATTATCCATTTCCTCTAGATTTTCTAGTTTGTGTGCATAGATGTGCCTTGAGTAAAATACACACTAGATTTTGAAAACTTCATATGAAAAAAGAATGCAAAATATCTCAATAATTTTATATTAATTATGTTAAAATAATACTTCAGATTTGGGCTAAATAAAATTTATTACAAAAATTAATTATATTTGTTTCTTTTTATTTGTTTTAATGTGGCTATTATAAAATGAAAAACTATATATGTAACTCATTACATTTCTATTGTACAGTGTTGTTCTAAATCTTCCAGAGCAGAGGCAAAGATCCCTCCCCATTTGGCAACTCTATCTTCAGAGCACAGAAGCCTTGAAACTACTTTACACAAAGCCTGAGCATCTTTGTGAAGGGGGAGAGAAAAAAATACATTTATATTTTTTCTTAATAAATTATGTGCAAAAT
>RJWJ010015623.1:17152-35968 GCA_004363605.1 Indri indri
CGGTGGCTCACGCCTGTAATCCTAGCACTCTGGGAGGCCGAGGCGGGCGGATTGTTTGAGCTCAGGAGTTCGAGACCAGCCTGAGCAAGAGCGAGACCCCGTCTCTACCAAAAATAGAAAGAAATTAATTGGACAGCTAAAAATATATATAGAAAAAATTAGCCGGGCATGGTGGCACATGCCTGTAGTCCCAGCTACTTGGGAGGCTGAGACAGTAGGATTGCTCGAGCCCGGGAGTTTGAGGTTGCTGTGAGCTAGGCTGACGCCACGGCACTCGCCCCCAGGCAACAGAGTGAGACTCTGTCTCAAAAAAAAAAAAAAAATTATGTGCAAAATAAAAAGGCATAGGGTAATTTCTTTATTAAATTATTAATATATCACCATTCCCAACATAGCAGCCTTATCACAGACTGATTACATGCAAATTATTTGCTTAATGTTTATCTCATCCATTAAACTATGAGCTCCATGAAGGTAGAGATTGTTTCATTTTTATTCACTTCCATATCTCTAATGTGAGGAATTAAAAAATTTTTAGCTGTAATAGTATTAGAGGGTACATGTTGAATTCTGTTACATAACATGAGGAATTTTGAGTAAGCCTCACAATATCTGTAAAATGAATGAATGGGGGTATAGTGGGGAAAGGTCATCAAGAGGAAATGCTTTGAGTTAAATTCCAAAGGATGATAGGAGTTAGTTAAAGGAGTAGGAAAGAATTATATTTCAGACAGAAAAACATATGCAGAAAGGATAGAGCCAGGACTGGAGAGTACCCCTGCTGCAGAATTGTGATTGGCAGGGGCCAGATCATGGAGGTCTTTATTTTTCCAATAAGTAGTGCTGATATTGTTCATTATAAAAGAAAATGAGAATACTACATTTGTGATGCTCATGGACTGTGGGCCAGGGGAGGGGAGTAGTTACTAATACAAAAGGGAAAGAGACAGTTCTGTCATAAATTACATTTTAGAGTAAAGATAAAAAATATACTGTGTGGGAGACATATGGGCTCTGGTATTGAAACCAGATCTAAATGTGTTTGAAGTCCCCAGCTCTCTCAGAGGTTAACTGCTCCGAGCATGGGGACACCCGTGTTTTATCCTTTTAATTAGATATCAAGGGCAGGAGAGTCACTCATTTAGAAGTGCTAAAGGAAGTGCTCACCAATCTGCACAGGAGTGAAAAGACAGAAAAGCAACTTCATGTTTGTTAGTACTATCAATTCTTGCTAAACTGACCTTAAGATGCCTAACAGCAACACATGCCTCCCTGGCTGTTAGGCACAAAACAAGGTCCTTTGGCCCAGTCCCACCAGCTGGCATGCCACCTCCTCTAGTTTCTTTATGCTTCAGCTCTGGTGCCAGAGGTCTCGTAATTCTCCTGGCTGTGGCCATCAGCATTGTTAAAAGTAGCTATTGCCTGAGTCCCTCTGCCAAGCCTTGTATCAAGGTGACTGCTGGCTTCCTGTGGCTGCTGCTCTTGTGCAGCTCTTGATGGTGACTTGGATTCTGCATTTCTTTGGAGGTCATTTTCCTACCAGACCTAATCTGGGATATAGGCTTTATTAGCTTATTATTGCCACGGTAACAAATTACCGCCAATTTAACAGTTTACAAGAACACAAATGTTATCTCATAGTCATGTAGGTCAGTAGTTTGGGCACAGAGTGGCTCAGCTGGGTCTTCTGCTTTGAGTCTCACAGGCTGAAATTGGGTATTGGAAGGACTGTGTTTCAGCCTAGAGGCTTTGGGGATGAATCTGCTTCCAAGTTCATTCAGATTGTTGGCCGAAATCCATTCCTTGCCACTGTAGTACTGAGGTTGCCATTCCCTTGTTGGCTTTCAGCAGGGGTCAGATCTTTGTTGCTACAGGTTGCTTGCATTCTGTCTTATACTTTCCACATGGCCCTTCTGGCGGTGGCATGTTGAGTCCCTCTCACATTTCGAATATCTCTAACTTCCCCTCTGCCACAACTGGCTGACTCTAGCTGGAGGATTCTCCTGCCCTTAAGGGTTCATGTGATTGGATTGGGCCCACCTGACAATCCAGGCTAATCTCCCTATTTTAAGGTCCGTAACATTAATCACACCTGCAAAATCTCTTTTGCCATGTATTGTTGCATCTTCACAGGATCCAGGGATAAGAGAAAGTGTAGACATCGTTGGGGACCTTTCTGACTTCCACAAGCTCTAAGTTTCCCTTTGTCCTCACTGGGTAAAGAGGTGGAGCCCCTTTTCATAACAATGAAGGCCACATTTGTTGTGAGCTACATTGTTATGAGGTTGGCTAAGTGCATTACATTCAGCATGCCATTAATTCTTGCAAGGATTCTAGAAATTAGATGCCCTTATCTCCTTATCACCAACCAGAACATAAGACTCCAATGGTGGGATTAATAAAATAGAGGTATGTTAATAATACTGATAACAGACAATGCTGCGGGTGCCAGGAAGGAATGTCCATGGGGTTGGCTCAAACCCCAAGAAGTGGTTTGATCTAAGGTTGTGTCAAAGTGTTGCTGGGATGCAAAGTCGAGCACTACATTTGACTCATGATAGGAAACACACTCACGGCTAGAAAGGCGACAGCCCCAGTCCCTGCAGCAGAGCCAGACTCAGGGGACTGGGCAATGAAGAGGCCATAGGGAGGCAAGTTGAGGGCAAGAAAGGAGGGTTTGGGGAATCCATTAAGGCAGTTCAGCACTGAGTCTGTGAACAGAACATGTATACCAGAGCGTGCCCTTCACAAAGTGCCTAGTAAGTGGCAGGAGTGGATGGGTGCAGAGGCTTAAAGGCTTAAAGCTGGACATGAAGGTCATTGAGAACCTCATTTTCTGAGAGCACCTTTTGTAGACTCCCTTAACTAGCGGAAATAGCCAAATTACTTGCAGCTGATATAAAGTGCTCCCTTGGAATGACCCTGGGGATGCTATAAAAACATTAAAAGTAAATAAATACCCTAAATATTTAATGGGAAAAATAAAAAAAAATACAAACAACAAAGCACAGACCCCTGAATGCAGCTTCTTGAAACAGTCTGAAAAGGCTCTGCCTCCAGGCACACACTTATGCATAAAAAGGAATTTTTTTCTCCATGCAGTTTCCCCTCACTTCTTAGTGACGGCAGAACCGAGTCCATAGACTAAAGGATCCCAGCTACTGCCCAGGTCTCAGAGGAGCCTGCCATGGTCCCTGAGAGGCAGCAGAAGGCTCCTATCTCCACAGAGCACGATTCTCCCGGAGGTATAAGTAACAGAAATTTGAATCCCACAGTGACATTCTGGGATCTTAATTTAAGCCTTCCTAGTTAGTCAGAGAAGAAAATTAATTCTGATTATTTATCTTCCCAATCAGCGGAGTGACCCTCTCATTACAATCATTAAATAACATATTTTCAAATGAATCGATGATGGAAAAAAGAAAGGGACTGAATTCCATGGTGGAGAAAAAAACCAAAAAGAATCTTGACTTTTGTAAAAATTTTTCTTGTTTTGTGTTGTTTTGTTCTGAAGAACCACCTGGTTCAGAGGAAAAAGTGCCCCCCTCTCTCTCGGAGTTTGCTTGCCCCATAGGGTGAGCCAAGTGACCTAGGACAACTCACACGCCAGCCTTAATCCCATATCCTTCTCTGTAAAAATCAGCCCTTCGCTTCTCCCAACCTGTTTCGGTAGAGTGCAGACATGAAAATTAGCTATGTTAATCATATGGAAGTGGCAAAACTTCATTTAAGATTCAGCGTGGGGGTTGATAATAACAGCTGCCATCTACAGTGTGACTATACAAATAGGAATTGTTCCAAGCCAGAAGTTCCGAATGTTCTCATTTCATGGCATTCATAGTAATGGTAATTTTTTCATGGCACATCGGCCAACAGAAATACCCGTCGTATCCATTTACTGAGTAGTTATGTGTCAACAACTTAATACATATTTATGTCCTGACAACTTAGCAGAGATTTGAAAAAACTAATATGCATAAATTGAAAGAAATGATAATACTTTTATTTCATTCTTCAATAACACAATAGTTACTAATGGGACGTGTGCACCTGTTGGGTGCTCTACAACTTCTGAAACCTTGGAATCGAGATTGGACACCTCCATCCTCCTTCCCTGCTCCACCTTGATTGTCAGACAGTACTTGCCTTTTATCACAGCAATAGCTGAAAACCCAGCTTTGTGAAGATATACTGCCATCAAAAGGAATGCGGTGTGATCTAATGTTGAAACTGTGAACTACCTCTAGCTAGTTCACTCAGTGACTGACAGATGTCATATATCCCCACATTTCCCTTGAAAATTTTAACTGTTTCAACCAACAACCCTGTATGAGTTGACCACAGTGCCCTGGGGCATGTTGGCACAAAGGATGGGAATCTCAGCTCTAAGCTCTTGAAATATATTAACTCTTTTCATCCTCACAGCAGCCCTGTGATTTATGTACTCTTCCTATGACTATTCTCTGTTTTGGAGACAGACACTAAGGCACAGAGAAGTTAAAAAACTGACCTAAGGTCACACAGCTAGTGGAGTGAGAATTTGAAGCCAAGCGTTTTGACTCTGAAGTCCTTACACCACAGAAGCACACAGCTCAGGGGACAGTCAGGGAAACTGGGTTCCACTTCTCAGGATTTGCATGGCCTTGGGAAATCTAACTGACCTCTCTAGGGCTCAGTGTTCTTTTCTGATAAAAGGGGATAATAACGGTTGTCTGAAGGACTAAATGAGACAACATATGTGAAGACCTGAGCTTAGCACCTGGCACAAAATCATCACTTAAAACTAGTAGAATTTTGTAGAGGGATTTGTTTACCCTTTGTGTTTTTTCTTTTTTTTTTTTTTTCCATAAGAACTCTGTGAGATATAAGTCAGTTTTAAGAAACCAAAGCACAGAGATAATTCAGACATTGTGATAAATCTGTGATTACTCACTCGAAACCTAGCCCTAGGAGTACTCTCCAAATATCATCCTTTTAACATCCCCCTCCTCACTGGGCTTTTGTAAAGAGAAGGAGCTTTCAGGAGGAGTTGTGATTTTTCCAACACATGGTAAGATTCTGAGGAATTGTTAGGAAAACAGCAAATACTTTCATTAAGAGCTTTATTGTTCTTATGGTAGAAAGAAAGAGAAAGGGAAAAAAATTGTTGCGTGTTCCTTATTTGAAAAAACAGAAGAAACATCCCAGTGTGGTCCTGGGGACAAGTTTTCTTTTTCAGAAAAAGAAAAGAAAAGAAAAAGAAACCTTCCACTAATTAAAACATGAAGACCTAAGGGAAAAAAATCATCCCATACCCCCCTAACCAATTTCCTTCTGCTCCAAAGTTTAAAACTGTTTTGTTCATGACCTCCAAATGAATAAAAACCTGTTCTGGCGCAACCATTCATCTCCTTAGGCAGCACGGGATAGCATCCCACACAACAAACTCTTCCCTCTGAGCCTTGTGCTCATTTCTGGAGCCTTCCTCATGCATGAATCATTATATTCTGTCTTAGTTAGCAATGGTTGCGATAATTGTGGATTCTTCTCTGTGCTACACAGAATAGTTTAACAGAAGGAGGTGAACCATGGCATGAAACCACCCATGCGTTGAGTCTCACACAGTTCTGCCACCCAATGATTGTGTGCATTTGTGAAGTCCCACTTTCGTGCGTCTCCATCTCCTCATCGGTAATAGTGGGATAACAGTATTTTCCCCTCATTGCCACTAGGAAGAATACCTTTGATAATATAGGTGAAGATGACATAGGTAGTAGACACTGTATTGGTGCTGCCTCTAAGACGTTCTGTCAATGCTTTCTTAGTGTTAAAATGTTGTTTCTATTAACATTTTCCTCTCACCTCTACTTTCTTAGAAGATGTAAAAATTCTTAGGCTGCTTTCTTTGAGGAGGCTCATTTTTCCTCCCTTAAGCATTTATTTTCCTTATAAATATTTACCTGTTTTCCCTCCTATTAATATAGAAATTGGCTTTCGAATTTATCATAAAGAGTTTATGTGAGCTATGATTTGCACAGACTGTACTCATTTAGCTCCTTTTTAATGCCATAGAAATGGACACTGCAGAGACCTCCCAGAGTTATAAGGACATTTAGAGGGATAACATAAAGAAAATTAATGAATCAATCCAAATTATCTTTCAAAACAATTTCTTATACAGTAGATTTTCTCAAGCCATCTTTTCACCCTTGGGGATAAATAATATTTAGGAAGTTTTCTTCTACAGTATTTTCTCTGTTGCCTTTCCTTCTCCTCTGGGAAGCAGCAAACTCAAGCCTAAATGAGGTTCAAATAATTTAATGCTTAGAAATAGCTGGGGAAATTTTGGAAATTCTTGTTAGCAGATAGAAGGAAAGATGGTTGGAAATTGATGAACTTGCCCTTCTCTGACTTGATAAGTTTAGTTTGGGGTAGTAGGTTGGACCAGTTTCAAGTAGAGTCATGTGCCACATAATGACATTTCAGTCAATGATGGACTGCATGTATGATGGTGGTCCCAGAAAATTTTAATATTGTATTTTTACAGCACCCTTTCTATGTTTAGATACACAAATACTTACCGTGGTGTTACAATTAGCTGCAATATTCAGTACAGTAACATGCTGTACAGGTTTGTGGTCTAGGAGCAATAGTCTACACCATATAGCCTAGGTGTGTAGTAGGCTATGCCATTTGGGTTTGTGTAAGTACACTCTATGATGTTCACACAATGCCAAAATCGCCTAATGTCACATTTCTCAGAATGTATCCCGTTGTTAAGCAGGAACCTGCAGTTATGATATTTGGCCAAGATGTGGCAGCAGTGGCTCACAGGTGGTGGCATGACCTATACGCCAATAATAAAAATGGTGTTGCTAATAAAACAATCATAAAGGGATTTCAGTGTTTTAGGTACCACGTTCAATACTCCTCATGGGATTGTTTCATTTAATTATTACTCAACCTTAGGAGATAGGCATAATTATCTTCCTTTTTCAGATGAAGATATTGGGGCTTAGAGAAATTAAAAATTTGCTGAAGATCGCAGGGTTAGCAAGTTATAGGGCCAAGATGGTTCTCAACCCAGATTTCACACCTTGGAGATATTTGGAAAAACAAAAGATCTGTCTAAGCTCATTTTTAGAGACTGATTTAATAGATTCAGTAGGAACCTGAGAACACACATTTTAAAAGCTCAGCAAATGATAGACATTGTTATTAATTTGCCTGAGGACCAAGTCAGGATCTCCAGATGACTGATACTTTATTGTATCAACTAAACGTTCTACTTACAAGATGCTACCTAATTTTGATTGTTATGCTATTTATCTGATACAAGAAATATTGATTTAATTTATATGCTAATAAAAAGCTTATGTTCAAAAGAAATTCATCCTTTTATTTATTCTACTGATTAAGTACCTACTATTTGCTTGGCTATCCTGGGGCTGTAGAGATTTAAAAAAAAAAAAAATACACCATCCCTATCCTGAACACCCATTCATGCTAGTGGGGATGATGGGGGAACTTGAAAGAAGCTAAGAATATGATATACTGAAATGTTGAACAGATTTACTTTCTTTAGTTTAGGTTAACAGATTTACTGAACATATGTTTTGTGCCAGCCACAGGTGAACCTTGGGGAGAAAGGGATGAAAGGAACAGGCACTGACCTCAAGGAGCTCACAGTCTAGCTGAAAAGACGACACATGGCAGTCAAAATACTACAGGATAAATCCCACAACAGTTATGAACAAGAGCCATATACCCCAGAGGAGGGAACACCTACCTCTACTGAGAGAGGTGGGGAGTCATGGACTTGAGTAAGCATTTGCAGGAGAGTGAGGTGAGGTGAGGAAAGGCATGCCTCAGAGAAGGAGCCCTATGGGCAGTGTCCCAGAATCATAGATTGGCTGTGATTGTCCAGAGTTGTTTAAGAAGCGCTGAGAAGTTCACAGTTACTGGGGCTTAGAGTAGGTTGCCATTGCTAGTGGGAGAGCCCACTAAAGTGCCCATTGGCAGGAGGAGCACAAACAGCCACCTAGAATCAGCTCAAGGAAGCCACCGTCTTTGGTTTCCAACTCAACTCTAAGTCAGTCTGAGCGGGGAAGACGGGTG
Organism: Indri indri; assembly: GCA_004363605.1. Taxonomy (NCBI): domain Eukaryota; kingdom Metazoa; phylum Chordata; class Mammalia; order Primates; family Indriidae; genus Indri; species Indri indri. The sequence continues at coordinate 25,250 of RJWJ010015623.1, forward strand.
TTGATCTCTTATACATCTGGGGGAGTTCGGGCTGGAATGATTCTCTCCTCAGCTGGATAGTAACAACTAACGGCTAATATTTATGAGGACTGTGTTGCAAGCATTTTGTGATTATATCATTTGCTATTCAAAGCAACCCTGCAAGGTAAATAACCCTGTTATTTCCATTTACAGATGTGGAAACTGAGGCATAGAAAGGCAAGTAATCAACTCAGTGTCACATAAAGAACCAAAGCCAAGATTTGAACGCAGGCAGTGTGTGACTTCAGAGTCCACATGCTTTGCAATCATTACAGTTGTCCCTTGGTATCCACGAGGGATTCATTCCAGGGATTCATACCTGCCCACAAAACCCTCAGATACCGAAGTCTGTGGGTGCTCAAGTCCCTTCCATAAAAGGGTGTGGTATTTGCATATAGCCTACACACATCCTCCATATACTTTGCATCATCGCTAGACTACTTAGAATACCTAATACAATGTAAATGCTACGTAAATAATTGTTATACTGTATTATTTATGAAATAATGACAAGAAAAAAAGTCTGTACATGTTCAGACATAATTTTTTTTTAATATTTTTGATCTCTGATTTGTTGAATCCACAGATGCGGAAACCTCAGATAGGGAGGGCTGATTGTACAATGTAAATGTTACATAAATTGTTGTTATACTGTATTTCTCATTTGTATTATTATTTATTGTGGTACTGTTTTTATTTATTTATTTATTTATTAATTAAATATTTTCGATCTGAGGTTGGTTGAATCTGAGGGTATGGAAGCTACAGATACACAGGACCAACTGTATTGTCACTTTTGTTAATACTGGATTTATTTATCAGCTGGCCTGAGGTGAGTGCTTATTGCACATCAGGAACTGTGCTAATCACTTTATATACATGATCACTTTTTCCTGAGGGCCAAGATTACACAGATGATAAACAGTGTGGCTGTAACATGAACCATTCTGATCATATGTCAAAGCCTTTGCATTTAACCACTGTACTGTCTGCTTCTACTTGAAAAAAATCAAGTGACCCAGGGAGGTCAATTACCCGATATTCTGGGTTATATCTGGGGCTAGATACTGTGTGCGAAGAACACTCTGGTCCTTCAGTTTCCAAAGAAGGTCGTGGGGAAGAAAAGATTGTCCTTTTATCACACGTTAATTGGACTTTTCTGTAACAATCTCCTGCAGTTATTTAGGTTTTCCTCTCTCCTTGAACTAACAGTGATGAGAAAGGAGAGCGAGAGAGAGTGAGAAAGAGAGTAGGAGAGGGGAGGGGAGAAGGAGGAGGAGGGGAGGAGGAGGAGGAGGAGGGAAGAAGGTCATTCTATTTTTCTTCTCTGTGCGTGTGTCTCTCCCACTGGGTCCCCATTCATCCTCCTCTCACTTATTCCTGAATTAAGGTCTTACCCTTTGATGTCTAGAGACAGTAGCATCAGAGAGGAGAAGGAGCCCTGGGTGCAAGGATGTTTCCACAACAAGAGGAGACTTTCCCTCAGGGGTTTTCAGAGTTTCATATCAGGTCCCAGAACCCCAGTCTTCCCATACCTGGTGTTGACACAGGGGAGGGCTATGACGAATTTTGAGGGGCTTTGCTGGTACTCTGGTACTGAATGAAGTATGCCAATACTTTAATTTCATCAGCAATTAGAGATTATAGCATAGATTAATGTTCACTCTGTAGTTAGCACCTGAACTGAGAGTGGGAGAGAAAGGGCTGGCCTGGGAGCTAATATGACTGGAATCACAACAACCCCATCTATCCTTTCTCAGCTGAGCCTTGCAGGCAACAGATGCCACTCGTTTTTAAATTAAAAGTTTAAAAAATGAGGTTAAGTACATTTATTGCTCTTTTCTTTGAGATGATAACTTCTTTTAAGTGCCTGGTTTCATTGTTTTTATAATTTTTGAAATGCTTAGAAAATGTCTGCCAAATAGTTCTTAGGGAGATTTGTTTGTCAAGGTTGGGTTATACTCATGGGTTTCCATTGTGTAAGTGAACATCACATACAGCCCAGTAGAAAGTGTTGAGATCTGCTACCTTAGAAGAACCTATATGATGATGTCTTTGGCGGTCCCCTTTAACTTCCCTTGGACCGCCCTAATGGAGGCTAGCTCTTGTTACTCCCTTCCAAGGGGGTTTCCTGTTCTTGTATCCCCAGCCCCAAGCTTCACCCCTGCCATGAACAGTGAGATCAATCAGAAGCGTGGCACTCCTCATCTGAGCTGGACCTTGGGATCCTGGACTCTTTTGCTGCTCCTCCCTGGTTAGTGGTTTGGCACTGTGGCTCTAATGCTTGCCTAATCCCCATAGCCCCAGATTGCTCAGGTACATTGGCCTTCTCAGCAGCAGGTGCTTTAATGGAGGGCAGCTCACTCCTTCAGCCCTCTTGGCTTCTCCTCTGTCCCTTGTTTTCTGACATTAGCCTGGGGTAAACCCCAAATACACACCCCAAAATGACTGTAATCTTCCTGAGGCCGAGGACCCCTTATTCTGCCTTTTTTGTAATATGATGTTGCCAAATAGTAAATGTATCAACAAATGGCATAGGTAAATTATTTAAAAATTAGAGTTAATTCTAATCAATGACATCAAAACATATACTAGTTTTGCCATTAGAAGAAAATTTTCTAATACATTTACTTTTGACAGTCTCAAATATACTGGTCTCGAGGATGTCTGTTCTCACTTAGTATGTGCGCTTTTGCTTTGTTCCCAGCCATTGTAACTGTGGGCGGCAAGGTTGACAGCTCCCCTGGCTGCATCCACAGTTGCAGCTTGTCCAGCACATGAAGAGTCTGAAAGAACTATCTCATAACCTCTCCCTGCAGAGTGAAGGTCACAAATTTGCAAGTTAACTCTAGCCTGAAGTACACCAGATAGAATGCCCCTGAAGAGGCTGCATATCCAGGAAATCGCTAGACAGGATTTTCCATTTAATGATTCTGGAAAACTGACAGTTGTTGGCTTTGGGTTTGGTTGTCCAGCATGTCAGATCCAGCACAGTAAAACCCCAGGGCTCAAAGAAGGCTTTGATGAGCCCGTACTCTGTTTTTCTGAATTCCTGATTTCTATTCTTTTTATCCTGAGCAGTAGTCTGGTTGACCTCAGAAAACACTAGTTTCTTCAATGTGTAAATGATATTTTCCAGTTCGGAAGAAATTATTTTTTACATAAGTACAATTCCAGTTGATTATATAAAGGGGCATTTACACTTTGGCTTACTCCCTTAATTTTTGCATTCCATAAAATGAGTATTCGAGGTGTCTCACCAATCCCCTTTTCTTACAGCAGGTTCCTCTCTTTTCTGAGTCACTTGTGTAGGTATTTACAAGGATGCACGTACTCACATCTGACAAGCAGCTTTTGGATAAAGGGCATGCAGTTGACAGAGAGTGAGAGCCTACTCCTTACACATCAGAACTCAGACTGGGAAGAAAGACAAGTAAAAAAAAGCAAGTACAGAAGTACTTGATGAGTAAAAAAAAAAGCGAGTACAAGGCAGAATATGATGAGTGTTGTAAGGGGTATAAAAACAAAGGGGAAAAGAACTCTGTCTGGGGCCATTGAAGAAGGTGGCACACAGAAAAAGGAACTTTCATGCAACAGTGACGGGTGGGAAGAAGACACCATAGGGAAATCTGATTCACACACACAGCCTTGTAGAATTTTGGTGTGAAGCGCACAGCAGAGAGTACTCAGGCCATTCTTCTAATCCACAGGCACCCCCAGGCCCACTATTTCTAACTGAAGTATCCCCCTGAAACGTCCCTCAACAAATGCCTGTCTGTTTAAACTCTTTAGTGATGGGGCACTCGCTTCCTACGTAGGCAGATCATTTATTCTTTCCCAGCTTTTTCGACATGGATGTGCAGTCAGCCCCTGCTGCAATCACAGTTAGTTTCTCCTTTTGCTGCATGGCAGCCCTTCAAGTATGTGAGGACACATATGTGTCTTCTGTGGATCTTATCTTCTCTTTGTTTCTTCAACGGCTCCCCATGTGACAATACTTTGATGCTTTCACCTCCTCTGAACATGTTCCAATTCTTCTGGGTCCCTCGGTTCTTAGGCGGATCCAGAATGGAGCTCTGTCACACAGCTAAACTGTATGATAGGCTCAGTGCACATTGGGACTAGGACCTTACTTTTTTCCCAATATCGTGTTAGCCTAAGACTTGTATCAACTATATTAGAAGTCACACAGCTTCATTAATTTCCACCAAATCTGCAACTACATAAGCATATGGCTAACTAATAGGGAACAGCTCCCATCTGATATAGTGGGCCATATTGCAACTTGGTTCTATCCTCTGACATGCTAATTTCTACTTCTTGTGTTAGGGTAGCCAGGCAGACCCTCTCCATACCCTCTGACCAGGGTTATCAGATCCCCAGATCATTGCTGTCCACATCCAAGTCATTAATAAAATATATTGACCAGAAAAAAATGAGGACCAAACCAACTATTAAAAATATTTTTTTCCTTTTTTTAATTTTTTTTAATTTCAGAATATTAGGAGGGTACAAACATTTTGGTTATGTGATTTAGTTTTGTGCAGTTAGAGTCAAAGTTGTAAGTGTGCCCACCACAAAGATAGATGTGCATTGTTCCAGGTAGGTGTGTATTTACCCATCTCCCGCTCCGCCTTCCACCTGCTTGGTTTCCATTGAGTTTTACCACCATATATGCACATGGGTGTTGATCGATTAGTCCCAACTCAATAGTGAGTATGTGTGGTTTTTGTTTTTCCATTCTTACAACTTCACTTAGAAGAATAGTCTCCAGTTCCATCCAGGTTATTAAAAAGGTATTAGTTCACCTTTTTTATACCTGAGTAGTACTCCATGGTATACATATGCCACATTTTATCAATCCACTCATGTATTGATGGGCACTTGGGTTGATTACACATCTTTGTGATTCTGAGTTGCTCTGCTATAAATATTTGAGTGCACATGTCTTTTTGATAAAATGACTTTTTTTCCTTTGGGTAAATACCCAATAGTGGGGTTGCTAGATCAAATGGTAGGTCTACTTTTAGTTCTTTGAGGTATCTCCATACTCTTTTCCATAGAGGTTGTATTAGTTTGTAGTCCCACCAACAGTGTATAAGTGTTCCCATCTCTTCACATCCACGCCAGCATCTGTTGTTTTGGGACTTTTTGATAAAATCAATTCTCACTGGAGTTAGGTAATATCACATTGTGGTTTTATTTGCATTTCCTTGATGATTAGAGACTTTGAGCATTTTTTCATGTTTGTTTGCCATTAGTCTATCTTCTTTTGAGAAGCTTCTGTTCTATCTTTTGCCTACTTTTTTAAGGCATTGTTTGATTTCTTCTTACTGTTTGAGATCTTTATAGATTCTGGTTATCAGCCATTTATTGGATGTATAGTATGCAAATATTTTTTCGAATAGACAAAGCAACCTTAAGCAATAAGAACAAATTGGGCGGCATCACTTTACCAGACTTCAGGCTATACTATAAGGCTATAGAGACCAAAACAGCATGGCACTGGCACAAAAACAAGAGACATAGACCTATGGATCAGAACAGAGAACCAAGATATAAAACCATCCTCATATTACCATCTGATCTTTGACAAAGCAGACAAATACATACACTGCAGAGAAGGATCCCTATTCAATAAATGGTGCTGGGAAAACTGGATAGCCACACATAGAAGACTGAAACAGGATCCGCACCTATCACCACACACAAAAATTAATTCATGATGAATAACAGACTTAAACCTAAGACATGAAACTGCAAGAATTCTAGAAGAAAATTTTGGAAAATCTCTTCTGGATATCAGCCTAGGCAAAGAATTTGTGAAGAAGACCCCAAAGGCAATCATAGCAACAACAAAAATTAACAAATGGGATTTGATTAAATTAAAAATCTTCTGTGCAGCCAAGGAAACAATCAATAGAGTCAATAGACAACCTACAGAATATAAAAATCTTATTTTCTTTAAAATTCTGTTTCTAAAGATAAGAACTTAAGACAAATTGTCATGCTGGGTAAAGAAAACATGTTTTGGGCAATGTGAATTGTGACCTCTTGATAGAAGCTGTCCATGCAATCTTTGAAAATAATCCATTTTGATCTAAATTTTCATTCAGCCACTGTTTCAGTTATTATTGCAAAAATAAAGGAAACGTGATTCTGGAAATTGGGGTATTTTGCTAACAGAATGTTTATCAGGATAATCTCCAGCTCTCTTTCATTTGGAGCTTTCTTATTATAGTATTGTTTGCAGTAACCTTTCATATAAAGAGGGAGAATACATTCCTAATGGATTTTGCATTGTGTTTTTTAATGAGACTAGAGAATGATTTTGAAATGTTTCATTGAAAATCTGTTCCTTTCCTCTCAAAAGGAGGTATATGAATACAATCATTTTACTAAATTAAAATTTTCCATAAACTTGGGTACTGAGATAACAGAAATATTTACTTTTCCATTGTGGATGAAGAGCTGACTTCCTAGACTATTCAAGTGCCCAGAGGAAAGGAAATGTGGTCTGCCACACATTTCCAAATTCAGGGGGATCTTAGTCTACTCAAGAACAAATTCATAGGAAATTAGGGCAATTTGGTAAGAACCATACTGCATACCTCAGAATACATCAGAGTCTCACTGTATATAACTGTAGCCCTAAGTTGAGATATGAAGGGTAAACATAAGAAAACATGCAAAACACCTACCATTTTACCAGCTCATATTCTCCAGGTTGGATAAGCCCTGTCCATTTACAGGGCTTCTTCAGTATCCCCAAGATTTATTTTCCAGGGGAGAACTTCTCTACTGAAGCTGCTTCTTCCCCTTGTGGTATCATAACAATACTACAGACTGGGTAATTTATAATGAACAGAAATTTATTGGCTTATAGTTCTGGAGGTTGGGAAGTCCAATATCAAGGTGCCAGCATCTTTCAAGGGCCCTCTTGCTGTGTCATCCCATGGTGAAAAAGCAAAGAAAGGATGAGAGAGAAAGAGGAAGAGGGTGCAAACCCATTCCCACAATAATGGTGTTAGTTGACTCATGAGGGTGGAGCCCTCAAGACTAAACACCTCTTAAAGGTCCCCCCTCCCAATATGGTCAAATGGGAATTAAATTTCGACATGAGTTTTGCAGGGGAAAAACATTCAAACTGTAGCACCTTCTCTACCTCATACTGCAAGGAATACTGGAGATGTCCTATTACCTTTCTCTAGAACTTTTCCAGGAAAGAGACTGCCCAAGGTTTCCTTCCTGGTCACATGGTTCCAGAGAGGTTTAAGCTTGTTACTATATGCACTAAACTTTCCAGGTCACAGGATCCTGCTCATTTTCTATATCACTAGTTTTTAACAATGTTCCTACCCCTCTGAGTCAGCCTCCAAAAGGGTACAAACCTTGGGAAAAAGCAGAAGTTGTTGATGGAAACCCCACCATGTATGGCACTTCACCTACTGCTTTCTAGTAGAAGGACAACCCTGATACCATTTCATATGCACCTTTATATCTTTTTCTTATCTTCTTGTCCTGGGCAGGAACTCCAGTGCAATGATGACTCTAAGGGTGATATCCTTGCCTCTTTACTCTATTTCAAGGCAAAACTTTCAACATTCTCTGATTAAGATTAATATTTTCTGTGTTTTCCTGAAGGGAGGGTAGATTTTTTTTAATTGAATTAAGGAATTTCTTTTCTATCCTATTTCCTAAGGGGCTTTATTATAATTTGTTGTTAAGTCTTATCAAATATGTTTTCTGCATTTATTGAAATGATCATAGTTTTTAAAATTTTTCTGTTAATGTATAGAATTACATTGATTTTCAAACATTAATCAATTACAATTGATTAATCAATTACATTGATTTTTAAACATTAAACCAACATGCTGTTTCTAGAATAAATACTATTTGGTGATAACTTATTATCCTATGTAAATGCAATGGAATTCAGCAATATTATTTTGTTTAGAATTTTTGCATGTATGCTCATGAAAGAGACTGATAATTTTCTTTTCTAATAATATCCTTTTGAAAAAGTTTTGAAATAAAGATTATAAAAGGTCTTATAAAAGGTGTTTGATATTATTCTCTCTATTATCTAGAAGAGTCTGTGTCAGATTTGTGTTCTCTCTTTTTAAAATGTTTGAAAGAATACTTATAAAGCTATACAATTTTTTTGTGGAAACATTTAATAATAGACTAAGTTTCCTTAATGGATATGGAAGCCTACTTGCAGTTTTATTTTTGTGTGTCTATCTTGTAATTTTTAAAGAAATGTTAATTTATAATGTAGTATCATAATTATTATTATAAAGTTAATTATCTGCTTCATGTAACGTTGGCCCTCCTTATCCAAGGGTGTTGCATCTGTGGATTCAACCAACCACAGATTGAAAACATTAAAAAATAATAAAAAAGCAATACAATAATAAAAATAATACAAATAAAAAACAATGCAACTATTTATAGAGCATTTACATCGTATTAGATATTATAAATAATCTAGAGATGATTTAAAGGATATAGGACAATGTGAGTAGGTTATATGCAAATACTATTTCACTTTATATAAGGGGCTTGAGGTTGTGCAGATTTTGATATCCACGGGGGAGAGGAGGGAGTCCTGGAATTAATCCCCCAGTGATACCGAGGGACTACTCTATGCAGAATCTATAGAAATGTCTCCTTTTGCATTCTTAATATTGGTAATTTGTATCTTCTATATTTTTTCTTGATCAGTCTTGCTGAGTTTTTCAATTTTATTACTTATCTTAAATAACTATCTTTTGAGTTTGTTGATATTCTATATTGTATTCTTATCTTGTATTAATATTTTATTGATTTCTGCTCTTATCTTTATTATTTCTTCTATTTTCATTGGGTTTGATTTGCTGTTTCTGGTTTTTTATTGTTTTAGCTTGTTGAAATGGAAACTTATAGGATGGATTTTCCCTACCTTTCTTCTTTATGTTTTATTATATTTACGGCTATGAAGTTCATGCATTCCACATGATTTGCTATGTCATTTCTTTATTATCACTCAGTTCTATTACATATTTTCAAATTTCCATTGGGACTTCTTCTTTGACCTATAGATTTCTTAGAAGGGTATTGTTTAATTTCTATTTTTATTTTTGTATTTAAAATTTTTAGCTGGATTCCATTATGACTAGAGAACTTATAAAGAATGATGTTGATCTTTTAAAGTTTTCGACGCTTACTTTATGCCCAGAATATGATCATTTTTGCTTAAAGTACTATGTGCACTTGAAAAGAATGAGGAATCTATCATTGTTGGGTGCAACATTCTGTATACGCCACTAGGTCAATTTTTAAAAATTTTATCTCTCAGATCTCATATATCCTTACTAATTTTTTTATTTTTTAAAATTCTATTGTCTTCTTATATTGGCTTTTATATTTTAAAAATTTCAAACCATTTCTAGAAAGTAAAGCAAATAGAGAGGACTAACACTACCAGAAAATAAGTCTTAATACAAAGACATTGTCATATTCTGTGGTTTTTGGGTTGAATGTCCTGTATATGTCAATCAGGCCCATTTGTTCTAAGGTTCTGTTTAAGTCCATAATTTCTTTGTTAATTTTCTGATTGGAGGATCTGTCCTGTGCTGTCAGTGGGGTGTTGAAATCTCTGACTATAATGGTGTTGCTGTTCATCAAATTATTTAGGTTAAGTAAAATTTGCTTTATGAATCTGGGTGCACCTAGGTTGGGTGCATACACATTCAAAATTGTTATGTCTTCTTGTTGAAGTGTACCCTTCACCATTATATAGTGGCCCTCTTTGTCTTTCATTACTTTTGTTGATTTAAAAACTAAGTTGTCTGAGATCAAAACTGCTACACCAGCCTTCTTTTGGCTTCCATTTGCTTGAAATATTGATTTCCACCCCTTTACTTTGAGTCTAAATGCGTCCTTGCTGGTTAGATGCGTTTCCTGAAGACAGCAGATACCTGGCTTGTATTTTTTTTATCCATTCAGCCAATCTATGTCTCTTGAGAGGTGAGTTCAAGCCATTCACATTTATTGAAAGACTGATAAATGGGGTAAATTGTTCATTAAACTGTTGAGTTGCTTTTTGTTGCTTTGTTTTCTCTCTTGAGCCATTGTGGATTCTAGCCTCTGATCTTTAGCTTTTGAGTGGTTTTACATTCGTGAGTGTTTATTGTGCTGGTCCTTGTGTAATTCAGCTTTGAGTACTTCTTGGAGAGCTTGTCTTGTCTTGGTGAATTCCCACAGACTTTGTTTGTCTGAGAATGTCTTTATTTCTCCTTCAAATATAAAACTTAGTTTTGCAGGGTACAGAACTCTAGGCTGGGCATTATTCTGTTTCAGAAGAGTGAGAATGGGGCCCCAGGCTCTTCTTGCTTGTGGGGTTTCAGTTGAGAAGTCTGAAGTTATTCTGATAGGCTTTCCTTTGTATGTTACTTGTTTCTTTCACCTTACCACTTGCAGAAGGGCCTCTTTAGTGGCTATTTTGGTCAATCTGAAAACAAAATGGGAGGCATCAATTTACCAGACTTCAAACTCTATTACAAAGCTGTAATATTAAAATCAGCATGGTACTGGCACAAAAACAGAGCCATTGACCAGTGGAACAGAACTGAGAACCCAGATATAAAACCATCCTCATATAGCCACCTAATCTTTGACAAAGCAGACAAAAACATACACTGGGGAAAAGAA
>RJWJ010015624.1:0-23762 GCA_004363605.1 Indri indri
CTGGGACTACAGGCATGCGCCACCATGCCCGGCTAATTTTTTCTATATATATTTTTAGCTGTCCAATTAATTTTCTTTCTATTTTTTTGGTAGAGACGGGGTCTCGCTCTTGCTCAGGCTGGTCTCGAACTCCTGAGCTCAGAACAATCCGCCCGCCTCAGCCTCCCAGAGTGCTAGGATTACAGGCGTGAGCCACCGCCCCCGGCCCTGATGGGGTTATTGAGACACATCTTCCATTTTCCTTTAAAGTCTTCTAGTGTTATTGAATATTGGGCTCTGAGGTGGATGGTTAATCCATTATTTCTGCGTATATTCTTCATTATGTTTGTAAGTTAAAAGTTGTTTTTAGGGATTTTTTTTTCAGTACTAAAATACTTATTTTTCTTTTGTTACAGTCCTTCTAGCCCTAAAAACAATATTCTAAAAGACAGGATAACTACGGGGTAACTCAGGAGTTAATACTTTCTGAAGAAAAGCATCTGTTTCTTCAACTGTCTATCACCTTTTTAAGCTTTAGAGCAAAAAAAAAGGGGGGATGGGGCAAATGCTATAACACTTAAACAGGTGATAGGACACTATATTGTCAGTAATAACATCTTTAAAAACAAGCTGGCAAAATTAGAAATGTTATTAAATTTTTTTAATTAATGTTTTTGTAATCAATAAAGGGAGATCGTTTAAGTGTATTTCTGATCTGTGCCGTTCTTTGAGGTGCAGTAAAGAAAATACTGTTACTCAAGTTATTACTATTAGCACAGAGCATATTGCATGCTCTCAGAAGTGGTTGTACTTTAGGTAAATGGAGTGTAGTTTAATGAGAATTTGTAATCCACTTGGTGAGTAAATTCAGTATGTATGTTACAGAATCTGTTTTAGCATTTGTTGAATCTCAGGCTGAGAATAGCATGCCTGAAATGTGGGATGGAAGAGGGGGAAGTTGGTGGGAAATAGAAATGGAAATGTTGAAGGATAGAGCGGAGTCCAGAGTAGAGTCCATGTGTGTGAAATTTAGTAAGTGCTAAAGGGAACATTTCACAACAGTGAAGAAAAGGGTTGTGTAGTCAGTGTTGTTGAGACAACTGATTTGGGATGGAAAAATAGGCTGGATTCCTACCTCACTCCTACCACATGGGTTAAAGGTACAAATGTTAAAAAAAAAGAATGAAATTATCAAAATCAGGAAAAACTGCTAAGTGATTAAAAAAATAATGAAGTAGGAAAGCATGATTTAAAACCTGGAGTCAGGAGGGACAACAGTCTTAAGGTTTTAATTTTTATGTAAACCAATTGAATGTGGTTTAAAACAAAAAAACCCACCCCAGCCAAAAGGAACTACCATAAACAAAGTTGAGACAAATGGTAAACTGGGAAAATATTTTCAATAAAAGGGCTGATTTCTTTTATGTACAAAAGACTGTTTACAAATCATTAATAAAAACGGATAAAGAAAATGAACCAGCACTTCATAGGAAAAGAGGCACATGGCTAATAAGGGGAAGTGTTCAGTCTTTCTCATTAAAGAAAAGCACATTAAAACAATAGTGAGATAGTGTCTTTCACCCAAGTAGTAGCAAGCATTAGGAGTTTAGTTATACTCAGTGTTGGTGAGGGAGTTAGGGAATTGTCCCTTATATTTATACTGTTGGTGTGTAGTAGTACTACAGCTTCTTGAGAATTTGGTAAAATGTGTCTGTGTTAAATGCAAATGGCCTTTGAGCCAGGTAATCCACTTGTAGGAATTTTTCCCTGTAGAAATACCCTCACCTGCAAAGATGGGTATAAGGAAATGTAGTGCTTACTCCTTATGTAAAAATGTCCCAGATAAAATTTTTTTTTTTTTTGAAATGGTACCAACTTTTATTCCTATAGAGTACGCATACACAATTTTAAGGAACACGCTAAATGATTCATATCACCATGGAGAATGATGGCTCATGTCTATTTTAAATAGTATCTTGAGCGATATCTCCAGATAAATTTTTAAATGAAAGCAAGTTGCCAAGTAATATGGTTACTATCCCATTTGTGTGAAATGTGTGTGTGTATTTGTATATGCCTAGAACATTTCTTCAGTGACAGATAAGTACAGTGGCTACCCCTGGGGGCTGATACTGTGTGAGTATCTGGTGCTGTGTGAATGAGTACATTTTTAACTATGAGCTTCTATTATTTCTACCATAGGAAGAGTGGCTTAAAATTTTAAAAATCATCTTTTCTGGCAACTAAGTTCCAGTTTCAAGGGTGTCCTCTCTGAATTGCCCTTTGCTGGGTCTATTCTTTCACATCATCCAGGATGTGTACTTTAATATCTCACTCAGAGAGGCCTTTCCTGATAGCTTCTCTGGCTGTTCATATTCTGGCCTCCCCAACCCATACAAACACCACATCGCAGGGCACTGCTTTAAACCTAAGTGCCTAGAACAGACAGGACGCAAAACTATTTATTAAATGAATGAATAAAATAGTTTATATTGCGATGGGTAAAACATTACAAGATATATTGGCATTAAGTCAAGCCAGCATCATGTTAAGAAAAAAAGCCATCTTTTCATAGCTGGATTTAGTTTATTAAGTACTTTCTCAGAAGTATTTAAAGTTTCTTGCTCTACCTTCTACAGCTGAGATTTAATTTTGATATTTACTCATCTTTGTGTGCTAATGACTTGTGGATTCAGGGTTTGAGAGTCAAAATATAAAGCATGTACGAGAGATAATTCTAGAATCAGTTTTGAGCCACCAGTAGTCCTATAACCTGGGCTAGAGAAGTTGCTTCGCTTCTCTGGACCTCAGTTCCTTCATCTGCAAATGAAAATAATACTTGAGGCATAGGGCCAGGAAGGTTGAACAAGATGATATATATAAAACTCTTAGCAGTGCACCTGGGACTCAGTTAAAAATGAGTTCCATATTGTCGTTCTCTTCATAACCTTTATAAATAAGAGACATTTTCTAATAAGACACACCATTCTAGACTTAAAAGTTGCAGAATAAACCGACAGCATTTTATTAAAAATTGTTTAATGAAAATAATTTATTTCTACTTTATTGCAGCAATATTGAAAGTTTCAAAGACTGTAAGCGTGTGTGTAGTAGAAGGGAGAATGGATGTATTCCAGGAACTTCGTAAACCATCAGCACGTCTGGAGTGTGACCACTGTGGTTTCAGAGGCACAGATTATGAAAATGTGCAAATTCACATGGGCACCATCCACCCGGAATTCTGTGATGAAATGGATGCTGGTGGGTTAGGTAAAATGATATTTTACCAAAAAAGTGCAAAGTTATTTCACTGCCATAAATGCTTCTTCACCAGCAAGATGTACTCTAATGTATATTACCACATCACGTCCAAACATTCATCCATAGACAAATGGAATGATAAACCAAAAAATCAGTTGAACAAAGAAACAGATCTGGTGAAAAGCCCTCCTTTTCCTGAACACCAGAAAATGCCCTCTAATTCAGCGGAACTCCTGAAACCCGTACCTGCCCTTTCCATAGAAACACAGAAACTTGGCCCAGTTTTGTCTCCAGAATCACCAAAACCTACTCCTGTTAGTCCCCTGGAGCCTCAGAAACCTGGCCCTGTTGTTTGTCCTGAGCTACAGACACCTTCTCTTCCTTCTCCTGAGCCTTCAAAACCTGCCCCCATTTCTTCTCCTGAACTTCCAAAACCAGTCCCTGTTTCTGAATCGCAGAAGGCTGTCCCTGTTCCTTCTCCAGAACCACAGAAACTTGCCCCTGTATCTCCTGAGCCAGTAAAAGCTACTCTTACTAATCCCAAATCCCAGAAACACTCTCATTTTCCAGAAACATTGGGGCTACCTTCAGCCTCATCTCCAGAGTCACCAGTTCTAGCTGCTTCTCCCGAACCTTGGGGGCCATCCCCAACCGCATCTCCAGAATCTCGAAAGTCAGCCCGGACTACCTCCCCTGAGCCAAGGAAGCCATCCCCATCAGAGTCTCCCGAACCTTGGAAGCCATTCCCTGCTGTGTCCCCAGAGCCCAGGAGACCAGCCCCAGCTGTGTCCCCAGGTTCTTGGAAGCCAGGGCCACCTGGGTCCCCTCGGCCTTGGAAGTCCAGTCCTGCAGCGTCATCAGGACCTTGGAAGCCAACTAAACCTGCTCCATCGGTGTCTCCTGGGCCTTGGAAACCAATTCCATCTATATCCCCTGGACCTTGGAAACCCACTCCAGCTGTGTCCCCTGCATCCTGGAAGTCTTCATCAGTCTCACCTGGCTCTTGGAAATCTCCTCCTGCATCTCCTGAGTCTTGGAAGTCTGGCCCACCAGAACTGCGAAAGACAGCACCCACATTGTCACCTGAACATTGGAAGGCAGTTCCCCCAGTGTCTCCTGAGCTTCGCAAACCAGGCCCACCACTGTCTCCAGAGATCCGTAGTCCAGCAGGCTCTCCAGAGCTCAGGAAACCCTCAGGGTCACCAGACCTTTGGAAGCTTTCTCCTGATCAGCGGAAAACTTCTCCTGCTTCACTTGATTTTCCTGAGTCCCAGAAAACTTCCCGTGGTGGTTCTCCAGATCTCTGGAAGTCTTCCTTTTTTATTGAACCTCAGAAACCTACTGTCTTCCCTGAGACCGGAAAACCAGGTCCTTCTGGGCTGTCGGAGTCCCCCAAAGCGGCCTCAGATATCTGGAAGCCTATTCTTTCTATCGATACTGAACCTAGAAAACCAGCTTTGTTTCCCGAGCCTACTAAAACAGCCCCACCTGCTTCTCCTGAACCAAGAAAACGTGCTCTTTTTCCCGAGCCCCGTAAGCACGCCCTTTTCCCTGAACTTCCTAAGTCTGCTGTATTCTCAGAATCTCAGAAGACAGTTGAGCTTGGTGATGAACTACAGATAGATGCTGTAGATGATCAAAAGTGTGATATTTTGGTTCAGGAAGAACTAGCTACACCTAAGAAACTCTTAGAAGACACTTTATTTCCTTCCTCAAAGAAGCTCAAGAAAGACAACCAAGAGAACTCGGATGCTGAGCTTAGTAGTAGTGAGTATATAAGAACAGATTTGGATGCGGTAGATATTAAAGGCCAGGAATCGAGCAGTGATCAAGAGCAAGTTGATGTCGAATCCATTGATTTTAGCAAAGAGAACAAAGTGGATGTGACTAGTCCAGAGCAGTTCAAAAATGTGCTACAATTTACCGAAGAAAAAGAAGCTTTTATCTCTGAAGAGGAGATTGCAAAATACATGAAGCGTGGGAAAGGAAAGTATTACTGCAAAATTTGTTGCTGTCGTGCTATGAAAAAAGGTGCCGTTTTGCATCATTTGGTTAATAAGCATAATGTTCATAGCCCTTACAAATGTACAATCTGTGGAAAGGCTTTTCTTTTGGAATCTCTCCTTAAAAATCATGTAGCAGCCCATGGGCAAAGTTTACTTAAATGTCCACGTTGTAATTTTGAATCAAATTTCCCAAGGGGCTTTAAGAAACATTTAACTCATTGTCAAAGCCGGCATAACGAAGAGGCAAATAAAAAGCTAATGGAAGCTCTTGAACCACCACTGGAGGAGCAGCAAATTTGATTTTTAAACACAGTGTGAATATTTGCTATACAGAGTTGTTTGTCGAAACTATTCTTTGAAAGTATAGCTTATTAAAAAGCTTAGTTGGATCAGTAGATGTTGATGTGTATGATGTACCATGTTTGTTTCAGTTATGTTACAAAGAATGAGCATTTGGTTATTTTTTCATGGTCTCCGTTTATGTGGCTATCTTGTAAATCAGTAAATTTCTACTGTATATTCCAGATGGATAAACTTTTTTTAAGTATATTTGAATAATAATATGAAGGGGTAGGCATTCCATTTAATAATGAAGAGCAAGTTGTACTAAACATGTCCAGTTGAAATATGCGTGTGTGTGAAACTAATTACAGATAATAGAAATTATTAGTTGGAATGTTTAAGAATTAGGCATGAAAAATAAATTTGA
This sequence comes from Indri indri, assembly GCA_004363605.1. Classification (NCBI taxonomy): domain Eukaryota; kingdom Metazoa; phylum Chordata; class Mammalia; order Primates; family Indriidae; genus Indri; species Indri indri. The sequence continues at coordinate 5,956 of RJWJ010015624.1, forward strand.
GAAAAATTTTGTTCCCTTAAATGTATTTTTAAATCATAAGAGTTATTTTCTATTTGATCATGTAAAATTAGTTTATAAATCTTAAACAGTTTTAGATGTTTATTAGCTGTTATGTCACAGAAAGTTGGATTCTCAGGGTTGCTGATTTTTGCTAATGAGGAAGATTGAGTAAGTCTTTAAAATAGTTTGGTTTGCAGCCTTCTCCTGTGGGAGACTAAGAGAAGATGAGTGTGATTTTAGTTAGGTCTTTCTTGTCCTTTGTTGTTTTCAGTGGAGTCTTCCATTCTGTATCTTTAAGGTCTGGCTGGTCATTCATTTCCCTGCCAGCTCACACTAATAGAGATGATCCTTACTTGCCAAATGTGTTAAAGCTTGTTTGTCCTACTCCTGGGCCTTACATGTCACCTGTTGGGGCTTTAGACCAGGGTGATGAGTAGGAACTGAAAGTCTTCCAGATTCACAGTAGAAAATTTTATAGTTATTTCTGTTTAAGAAATATATCAATTTTATGTTTTTCACAGTTCTGTTACTGTAAATATCTTGTACTTGTTTATGGATTATTTTATTCTAAAATATTTTGTCAAATGTGTATCAATCAAATTAAAACAAAGACGTTCATGTCAGCAGCGCCTTCATGTGTGTTTTCTTTTGTGTAATTTTCATTATACAATATCCAAATTCTATTATTACTTCCTATTTCCACTTATTTTCAACATACTAGTTTTTATAGCTGCAGCAGCATTTTCATAGAGTTCTGTGGTCAAGAATGTTAGGGAAACATGGTATACTAGGCACTTCAAGTGAAAAGTCTCACCCATGCACATTGGCTTGTTAAAGAGGTTTAATCCCAGCCGTTGAGATCATTCCTGCCTCTTTTAAAGACATTTAGTGTCATACAGAATTCTGGTATATGACCAGAATTGAAATACTGTTCCGGGTTTAATTTAGTTGTTCCCAGGCATTTTTGAACAAGAGGCAGGTTTTTTTGGCATCCCTATTACAGTGCCAGTTGGAAACAGTTGATACTACCGGGTAAGGTCTTAGAAGCTTCAGGTCTGTTTGGTGAGCACAGGCAGGAAAGCACTGTGAGTGGCTGCTGCTGTCCGTTTATGTGGCACCTTCAGAAGGAGCTTTTCTTTCTAGGCCATGATGCCATCAAGTAGGACAGGTAAAAGACCTTGGATCGATGGCTGTCCTTTTCTCATCTATACCTACTGGAGTTATTAGTGGAAAAACAAAAGGGCCTGTGTTACCCAGAAGCCCTTCTGAATCCTGCAGTCGGAAATCAGTCCTGTCACAGCTTCTTTCCCTTAGGACTTCACCCTTTTTGGTGCACACCTGTCTGTTCATCCTAGACCTTTGCTTCAGGTGGCAATATTGTGAAAAGTTGCTCATAGTCTCTAATGATCATTTGAATTTCTGCAGTATTGGTTGTAATATCTCCTTTTTCATCTCTGATTTTATTTATTTGGGTTTTCTCTCAGTCTATTTTGTTAATCTTTTCAAAACAACTTTGTTTTGTTGATCTTTTATTCTTTTTGTTTCAATGTCAGTCATTTATGCTCTGATCTTTATTACTTATTTTCTACTAATTTTGGGTTTTTTTTTTTGTTGTTCTAGTTCTTTGAGATGCATTGCGTATGTTGTTTATTTGAAGTGTTTCTACTTTTTTAATGTAGGCACTGACTGCCATAAACTTTCCTCTTATTACTGCTTTTGCTGTATGCCAAAGGTTTCAACATGTTTTGTTTTCATTTGTTTTGAAAAATTTTGGATTTTCTTCTTAATCTCTTTATTGACCCACTGGTCATTCAGGAGCATGTTATTTAATTTCCACGTGTTTGTATATTTTCCAATGTCGTGTTTGATAATGATTCCAGTTTTATTCCATTGTGGTCAGAGAAAATACTTGGTATAATTTCAATTTGTTTGAATTTTTTGAGACTTGTTTTGTGGCCTAACATATGGTCTGTCCTTGAGAATGATGATCCACAGGCTGAGGAGAAAAATGTGAATTCTGCAGCTGTTGGATGAAGACATTCTGTAAGTACCCGTTAGGTCCATTTGGTCTATAGTGCTTGTTAAGTCCAATGTTTCATTGTTGATTTTCTGTCTGGATGTTCTGTCCAAGGCTGAAAGTGGAGTGTTGAGCTCTGCAACCATTGTTGTATTGGGGTTTCTCTCCTTAGCTCTGATAATATTTGCTTTATATATCTGGGAGCTCCAGTGTTGGGTGTATATGTATTTAGAATCATTATATCCTTTTGCTGAATTGACCCCTTCATCGTTACATAATGACCTCTTTGTGTCTTTACAGGTTTTATCTTGAAATCTATCTTGTCTGATAGAAGTATAGCTACTCCTGCTCTTTTTTGGTTTCCATTTGCATGGAATATCTTTTTCCATCCCTTTATTTTCAGTCTATGTGTGTCTTTATAGGCGAAGTGTGTTTCTTGCAGACAACATATGGGTGGGTGGCTCCTGTATTTTTACCCATTCAGCCACTCTGTGTCTTTTGATTGGAGAGTTTAGTCCATTCACAGTCAATGTTGTTACTGATAGGTAAGGATATGCTACTGCCATGTTGTTATTTAATTTCTGGTTGTTTTGTGGTTCTTTCTTTTCTTTCTTCCTTTCTTCACTTTCTTCCTGTCTTCCTTTGTTAAAAGTGATTTTCTCTGGTAATGTATTTTAATTTCTTATTTTTCATTTTTTATTTATCTCTTCCATGTTTTTTTGATTTGAGGTTACCATGAGGCTTGCAAAAAACCATTTTATAACCAAATATTTTAAACATATGACAACTCTACTTACAAACAAGTAAATAAGCAAAGAGAAATTTAACTGAAATTCTGCCCTTTAACTCCATTCCCTCCCCCTGCACTTTAACTTTTTGTTGTTTCCATCCTTATCTTTTTATACTGTCTCTCAAAAAGTTTTTTTTTTTTTTTTTTTTTGAGACAGAGTCTCACTCTCTCGCCTGGGGTGAGTGCCGTGGCGTCAGCCTAACTCACAGCAACCTCAAACTCCTGGGCTCAAGCAATCCTACTGCCTCAGCCTCCCAAGTAGCTGGGACTACAGGCATGCGCCACCATGCCCGGCTAATTTTTTCTATATATATTTTTAGCTGTCCAATTAATTTCTTTCTATTTTTGGTAGAGACAGGGTCTTGCTCTTGCTCAGGCTGGTCTCGAACTCCTGAGCTCAGAACGATCCGCCCGCCTCGGCCTCCCAGAGTGCTAGGATTACAGGTGTGAGCCACCGCGCCTGGCCTGAAAAGTTGTTATTTTTGATAGGTTTGTCTTTTAGTCTTCCTACTCAAGATATAAGTGGTTTATACGCCACAATTACAGCAATAGAGTATTCTGTATTTGAGTCCTTACTGTTACCAGTGACTTGTATACCTTCAGAAGATACCATTTTTTCTTTTTGGAGACAGAGTCCCTGTCATCCTGGCTAGAGTGCAGTGGAGTCATCATAGCTCACAGCAATTTCAAACTCCTGGGCTCAAGTAATCCTCCTGCCTTACCCTCCCAAGTAGCTGGGACTGCAGGCTTGCAGCACCATACCTGTCTAATCTTTATATTTCTTACAGAAAAGGAGGTCTCATCTTGCTCAGGCTGGTCTTGAACTCCTGAGCTCAAGCAATCCTCCCACCTGTGGCTCTCAGAGTGCTAGGATTACAAAGCGTGAGCCACCTCGCCTGGCCCTGCCCAAGATTTGTCATTGTTAATTAATGTCCTTTTCTTTCAGATTGCAGAAGTCCTTTCAGCATTTCTTATAGGACAGGTCTACTGTTGATGAAATCCCTCAGTATTTGTTTATCTGGGAAAGTATTTTGCCATGTTTAAAGGATATTTTTGCAGGATATAATATTCTAGGTTTAAGGTTCTTTTCCTTCAGCACTTTGAATATGCCATGCCACTCTCTCCTGGCCTGTAAGGTTTCCACTGAGAAGTCTGCTGTGAGATTGGAGTTCCTTTATATGTTATTTTTTTTTTTCTCTCTCTCTCTTTTCCTGCTTCCCTTAGGACCTTATCCATGACCTTTGGGAGCTTGATTATTAAATGCCTTGAGATAGCCTTGTTTGTGTTAAATCTGCTTGGTGCTCTATGACCTTTTTGTACCTGAATATTGCTGTTGTTCTCTAGGTTTGGGCAGTTCTCTTTTATTATTTCTTTGAATAAGCTTTCTATCCCAGTCTCTCTCTCTACCTCTTCTTTAAGGCCAGTAACTCCTAGATTTGCTCTTTTGAGGCTATTTTATAGATCTTGTAGGTGTGTTTCATTCTTTTTCTTTTTTCTCTTCTTTGTATTTTCAAATAGCTTATCTTCAAGCTCACTAATTCTCTCTTCTGTTTGGTAAATTCTGTTGTTGAGAGACTCTGATGCTTTTCTTGGTTTGTCAATTGAATTCTCAAGTCTAGAATTTCTGCTTTTTTTTTTTTTTAAATTATTTCAGCCTCTTTGTTAAATTTCTCTGACAGGCTTTTGAATTCCTTCTCTATGTTGTCTTGAAGTTCATTGAGCTTCTTCAGGACAGTTATTTTTGAATTCTTTATCTGAAAGGTCACCTATCTCCATCACTCCCAGATTGGTCACTGGTACCTTATTTAGTACATTTGGTGGGATCATGTTTTCCTGGATGTTCTTGATGCTTGTGGGTGTTCATTAATGTCTAGGCATTGAAGAGTTAGGTATTTATGTTAATCTTCACAGTCTGGGCTTCTTGGAACCTGTCCTTCTTGAAATAGCTTTCCAGATACTCAAATGGAATTGAGTTTTGTGGTCTGAGTCTTTGGTCACTGCAGCTGTATCAGCACTGGGTGGTGCCCCAAGCCCAGTAATGCTGTGACTCTTGCAGACTCCTGGTGGTACTGCCTTGGTGAGCTTGGGTAAGATACAAGAGAATTCCCTGGGTTACCAGGCTAAGCCTCTGACTCTCTTCCCTCACTCTCTGTGCTGGGCTGCTGGAGTTGGGGAGGAGAGATGTGGCCACTCCCTCATGGCCACCAGTGCCAGGTCATACCTGAACCCAGCCCAGTCTCACCTAGAGCCCGTGGTGACTGCTGCCTGGCTGCCTGTGATGTTTATTCAAAGCCCAAGGGCTCTTTAGTCAGCAGGTGGTGAATCCTGCCAGGACTGGGTCCTTCCCTTCAGGGCAGCATGTTTCCTTCTGTCCAGGGTGGGTCCAGAAATGTCTTCTAGTAACTAAGTCCTGGACCCAAGGGCCTCAGGAGTCTGCTTGGTACTAATGTGGCTGAGCTGGTACTCAAATTGCAAAATAAAGTCCTCTGAAGTCTTCCCTTTCCTTTCCCCAGGTGGAAGAAGACTCTCCCTGAGCTGCACTGCCTGAAGTTGGGGGGAAGAGGGCACACAGGCACTGGCTTGGCTGCTGTGGTTGGTGTCTCACTGGGTCATGTGCACCCCAAGTTTAAGCTTCACTAATTTCAGAAAAATAAGTGCTACAAATTTACCCCCAAGATCACTTGAAGTTTTACTTATATATGTTTACTTTATACTTATTTTAGTTTTGTGGATGTTGAATAATGAATTATTAGTTTTAATTATTTGAGTCAGCCTTCTGATTCAAAACAGTAAAGGCTTACTTTAAAACAAAAAACATACTATTCAACATTCATAAAAATAAATGTAAAAGAACTTTAGGTTTTATATCTGGGTTGGTGTGAGGCAAAAACGTTCTGTAGAGAACATGGATTTGAGGGTATGTGTGATCCTGAGAGTATAAATGTCTGGGTACAAGCAGACATTCAAGGCAGTAGTTCAGACTTCCAAGGTGCAAGTTAAGGGCTCCACACGATAACAGGGGTCTGAGGTAATATCTGGATTACGAATGAAACAAACAGAAAATTTCACTGAGGCAAACATGATATGAAGAAAGGGTGGAGTTGGAAAATGGGATGGCAGAGGGACCCAGAGGGCCCAGGAGGGGTGGAGGGATCTGGGCTGGTGGGTGGGGAGGGGTGGTGGCGGCTACACCCTCCTCCTGTTGTCCCCTCCCCACCCTCAGAAACCCTCTATGACTCTCCTGTGCTCTGTGATTCAGGCCTGGGGCTATAGCCAAGCGCGGGCACCATCAGCGCTCAGTTGCTTCGGGCAGCCATGCCATTCACACAATGGACAACATTCTCTGCCTCCCGAGCTGCCACACACAGCCATGGCTGAGCTTTGGCTCGACTGTTTTGGATATGGACCTCCAATTCGTCTTTCTGAGTGGATTGGGGTTACTGTTTCTGTACCTGTTCTACCTGGTAATGAAATCATTTTTATCAGCCACCTGGGAAAATGAAGACATCAGAAAGGTAAGAACTGTCCAAGAGAGAGTCTTTGTTGTTTCACATTACTATTCCCACGTTTCTGAACAAGTCTGGGTGGCTTAGAGAGTGATGGAACAAAGGAAGAAGTTGGGCAGGGCTCGGATCAAGGTTTCCACCTTGGGCTCACAAGCTACCAATGTGGGTGTGGTGGAGGGTTCCAGGATAAAACCCCAAACCCAGTGATGTCATGGTCCTGGGTTAGCATATTTAGAAAGTGTGGGTTCTCTGAAGGAGAACTGTCTCTCCTGACGCTTGATCTCAAGTTCTGTTTCCATGTCAGGTGTCACTTGACCAAGCTTTCTTTCATGTTGGGCTGATCAGGAGAGCAAAGTTGAGAGCCTGCCAGCTCTGTCCCCAGGATACAGGGTCCTCTGAGGGAGCAATGACTGTTGCCCTCTGACTCTGTGTCCTCCTTCAGCACAGGACTTCTGAGAACATCAAGTGGGGATTTTACAAAAAAAGTCCTTCTTTGAATTTTGCAAAGAAGGAAAAATTGGAAATATTTTATCACTTTTAAAAATTGATAAGAAACATATTTCTGTTAATTAAAATGGAGAGTCATATTATTCATGGATAATGAAAGTCTGAGCTTCCTAAAGAAGAGGAGTGAGTCCCAGCCTTTTATTCTTTTTGTTTTCAACATTAGGGCAGAGCCAAGAGGAGAAGGAAAGGTGGGACATTGAAAGGTAAGGTTCTGTCTGTGTGACCATAAAGGGACTCCTGTGTGATTCTTATGCTTCTGCCTTCCTTACATATGACTTAATCTCCTGGTTTCCCAGGTCAGAGAACTCACCAGCGCAAAGCAGAGGAGGAAAGGAAGCTGCTTTCTATTCTGATAAGGTGATTAATTTTTCCCCTTTCCTGGTCCCTTTTTAAAGTGTGTTCAATGCATTTCAGGGATTCAGTGCACCTTGCCGTAGTCATGGGAGGGGGTAGCTATGGGAACAGGTTTGCGAATGAAGTCCTTGGGGAGAGGCTGGAGAGTATATTGTGAAGTCATGGGTGGGGGCAAGCTGAGGGGGGTAGCAGGCTTCAGCTGGCCCCACCCTATCTAGGCTAGCAGGCACCCTTTTCCTTGTTCTGGTCCTGGCTGCAGCTTTGTACCTCCTGTTTTCTGCAGCCCGTGGGGTGACAATCATGATACCATGAGCTTTCGTCAGCCGTTATGTCCAGATGCACTCTGTGATGTGTGCAATAGTACAGTTACTGAGATCATGAAAGTGCTGTTGCGACAGTCCCTGGAAGATGCTTCTTCCTCTGTGTCACTTTCAGCTTATCCAGTTTCTGTGACAGAGTCATCACATACTTTCTCTTCAACCCTGTCAGCAAGCCCTCTAGGAGAATTAATACCAGCCCCTCTGCCTGAGCCTCCTCCACCTCCCGCCTCCATTCTCTTACCTGACCTGATGACTCCCTTACCTGACTTACCTTCACCCTCACCACTGGATGACCCTCTGCCACCAGAGCCCATTTCTCCCTCGAATTCCACATCTCTAGTGGACCCTTCTCCACCCCCCTCTCCCATCACATCACACTCAGGGAGCAGATCCTGTTCTCCAACCAGAGGCCACTTTGTCTGTAAAGACCATCTTTGCATTTGACCCCATCCTCTCCCAAGACATCAGCACCTTACGAAATTCATCCCTGGCAATGGATCCCACTGATGCCCATGCTTGTCATCATGCACTGCCAACTCTATCTGCTTCACCATCGCCAGACGGCACCTTAACTGTGACTCAATCTAAATCAATTTCCATCTTATCGAAGCCTATTCTGGAGATGTCATCTCCAGAGAGCACTGATGAATTGTCCACTTATGTCCCAACAATCAGAGGCATTGACCCTTCAAGCCTTGCAATTTTAGAAGTATCCTGGTGGCAGCCTCATGCCCAGGACTTGTTACCCTCCAACTTGGCACCATGTGACTTCAAGCAAGAGCTTCCTGCCCCCCACTCTTCTGAGGCCTCTTTCGTGGGAGACTCTGCAACCAACCTTATAGAACCTGGTAACCTCTCTTTTTTCAACCCTGATCTTCTGGCACTCTTGGAGAGACAAGTTAAAAAGAGGAGTGATTTCCTGATGTGGAAGGAAAAGGGAAAGAAAATGGGGTCTTTTCCAAAGCAACTTAAGTCAGACAACAAACTAAATTCTTCAGCCCAACTGTTAGTGTCAACTGCTGATAAATATGACTCAGCAGTTTCCCCCCCTTTGTGGACCAGCAAAGACAAACCAGAGGAGCTGCATGTGCATCAGCAGCTCCTATATTCTAAGACCTTTGAGGACAATTTAGAGCAAAAATATGTACAGCTCTTCTGCGGTCTGCCGTCTCTGCACAGTGAGTCCCTGCAGTCTACTGTCCTTATCCTGGGTGGCTCTTCCTCAACCCTTGTGTGCTTCAGTGGAATTTCAAATACCTCTGTAGCCCAAGAATCCCCAGTACTTCCTCATCCCCAACCTCTGTCCTTGACTGAGGCCCAAACCCTGCCTCCATCTCAGTCCCTACCCCTCATTCAAGTCCAATCTCAGGCCCAACTTCAATCCCCATTCCCAATCCTATCACCTGATTCTCTATCCGAGATTAGGATCTGTGGAGTGTGTTTTCATAAACCACACAAGGAGGCACAGAGTCTTATGCCATCTGAAATTCATCACCTAGAATGGAATGTGTTGCAGAAAGAACAGGAAATTATGTGGGGTTTACCCTGTGTGGTCAAGAAATCTCAGAAAGACTTTTGTCCTCCAGCTCCCAACCTTACACTGGTCAGCCAGTCCTCCAAGGCTCATGTTCCAATCTCTATCCTTCCTGGAGATTTTCCTCTCAGCAGTGAGCTTTGGAAGAAACTAGAGCACCACCTTCGAAAGAGGCTCGTCCAACACCAGTGGGGCCTGCCCCGCAGGATCTATGAGTCTTTGTCACTGCTAAATCCTCAGAGAAAAATTCCTGAGACATCTGAATCAAAGTGCCATTATGGACTCTCATGGATCTCTTTCTTTAAAGGTCAAAGCAGTAAAGATCTAGAGAATTTTGGATTGAGTCAATCTGGAAGGTTCCATGAGAGATGCTCAGAAATGCTTTCATTAAAGAAGGATGTGAAGAAGGATCAGGGACATAACCTAGAGAATGGCCCAAAAGATCATCTGTTGCGTGACCCAGAGAGGTCTTCAGATAAGGGTCTAGGGTCTCACTCTGTGAAAGATGTAGAAAGTCACATGGCATGTCTTCCAGGGAATAATTCAAGGGCCTTAAGTGTGAGCCTAGGTCCAAAACAACTTGAAAATACCCTGACAGTACAATTGAGCAAGAAATTTGAGGAAATCAATGAGAGTCCGATTTCTAGGACTGTGCATAATTCATGTTATTCTATCAAGCACGTAGAGCCTCTTCCTAAGAAATCCCACAGCCAAATAAAACACAGAAATTTGGCATCATTGGTGGTGGGTGGGAACTACCACCTGAATACCTCCCAGGAGGTTTGCTTCCTTGGCTCCAGCAAGCAAGAGATGTTGGAAGCCCACATTAAAAGTTTTTATGTGAGGATGATATGGGGTCTTCCCCCCAAGGTCCTTGAATCCATACAAATCTTTAACTCAAAGAAGGACTCATTCAAATCTTTACCTAACTTTACCTCTTCAACCAACCTTATTTCTGGGGTGGATTCCAAAGATGGAGTTTCCAGGCCCCTTAGAAGAAGCTCCAAAGCTTTTCATGAAGAAAGGGTGAGAACAACAAATTCAGTTCCCAGCCTGGATCATGTCCTCCCTGCCACCTCACCTGTGGGCAAAGGAGGACAGGGAGCCTTAAGACAATCACCATCTGATACCAACCATGAGCGTACAGAGAACGTCCAGACAATTGAGGATGGCAGACAGACTTTTCTGCCCCCTCCCTCGCAGCAGCATAAACAAAGCAAGTCAGAAGCAGTCTATACTAACCAATAAATACAGGCCAAATCTGCCCACAAGGTAAGCTGGGGCTGGACATGAGCCAGTGGATGAGAAAATGAGTTCCAACGATGGAGCAGCAAGGCTTCAGGGCAAAAGGATGAAGAATTTGGAACATTTTTCCATACTCAACAGGTCCAAGGAAATATTCAAGGCAGAGGAGCTTCATGCTCTTCAATAACAATCTAGTAATGGCTTGACAACTAGTCAGTCGGAAAGCTCCCCAGTGATAAATGTGTTCCATTTCATTTATTTCTGCTTTCACCTTTGTTATTTGTTTTCTTCTGCTAGCTTTTGGTTTGGTTTGCTCTTCCTTTTCTAGTTCCTCGAGATATAATATTAAGTTGTTAATTTGTGGTCTTTCTGACTTTTGGATGTGGCACTTAAGGCTATGAATTTTCCCTTTAGGGATGCTTTTGCTGAATCCTGTAGATTTTGATATCTTGTGTCCCCTTTGTCATTCAGGTCAAGGCATCTTTTGATTTCTGTCTTAATTTCACAGATCAATGATTATTGACCCGATAATCATTTAGCAGCAGGTTGTTTCCATGACTTTGTGTAGAATTGAGTGTTTCTCTCGAAATTGATTTCTAGTTTTATTCCACTATGGTCTGAGAGGATACATGGTATGATTTTGATTTTAAAAAATTGGTTTTGTCTTGTTTTGTGGCCTAAGATATGATCAATCTTGGAGAATGTACTGTGTGCTGATGGGAAGAATGTATATTCAGTAGTTCAGGGGTAGAATGTTCTGTAAATGTCTGTTAGGTACATTTGTTTTAGGGTCACATTTAAGTCCAGTGTTTCTTTCCTGCTTTGATGATCTATCCAGCTCTGGCAGTAGAGTGTTGAAGTCCCTGGCAATTACAATGCTACTATGTATTTCCTTGCTTAGCTCTAGTAGAATTTGTTTTATGTATCTGGGAGCTCCTGTGTTAGGTGCATATATATTTAGGATTGTTATGTCTTCTTGTTGAATTGTTCCCTTTACCATTATATTGTGACTATCTTTGTCTTTCTTTACCATTGTTGATTTGTCTGATATATGAATGGCTATACCTGCTTTCCTTTGTTTTCCATTTGCGTGGAATATTTTTTTCCATCCTTTCACGTTGGTCTGAGTCCTTATGGTTTAGATGTGTTTCCTGGAGACATGAGATACTTGGGTTGTGTTTTTTCATAAATTCAGCCAACCTATTTATTTTTATTGGTGCATTTAAAATATTCATGTTGAGAGATAGAATTGATATGTGGGATGCTGTTCTGTTCATCATGTTGGGTAATACCTTATTGCTTTGTTTTCCCTCTTGTGCTGTTGTTTTATATGAGTTGTGAGCTTTACCTTTTTTGGGTGATTTTACATTGGTGGGTATCTATTGTGCTGATTCATGTATAATGCAGTTCTGAGTATTTCCTGCAGGGCGAGTCTGGTCATGACAAATTCCCTCAGTCTTTGCTTGTCTGGAAAGACTTAATTTCTCCATCAGCTGTGAAACTTAAGTTTTGGAGGATTCAAAATTCTAGGCTGGCAGTTCTGTTTAAGATCGAAGATGGGTCTTCACTCCCTTCTGGCTTGTAAGGTTTCCACTAAGAAGTCTACTGTTAGCCTGATGGGTTTTCCTTTCAGGTCAGTTGTTGCTTATGTCTAGCTGCTCCTTCATTTTGAATTTCCTCCTTCATTTTGACTTTGACCAGGTTGATTACTATGTGTCTTGGAGATGTCCTATTTGCTACAAATCTTCTGGTGTTCAATAACTATCTTGTGTCTGGATGTCTGGATCTCTGGTGATACCAGGGAAGATTTCTTCAATAATTCCTTCAAATAGATTTTCCATGCTTTTAGCTCTTTCTTCTTCTCCCTAAGGGATACTTACAATTAATATATTAGTTCATTTTGCATAGTCCCATATCTCTCTAAGTGATTGCTTAGCCTTTTTTGTTCTCTTCTCTGCCTTTTTAAATGACACAGTTTGCTCAAGAGCCTTGTCTTCAAGCTGTGAGATTCTTTCTTCTTGGTTTAGTCTATTGTTGAAGCTTTCTGCAGTGTTTTGTAATTCCCTAAATGACTCTTCCATTTCTTTAAGTTTGATTATATCATTTCTTGTCTAGCTCCTTAGTGACTTTTTCATTAATTTCCCTGAAATAATTTCTTTTTGGCTTCTTCTTGTTGATTCTCAACTTTTTCTTCATTCATCTTATTTGCCACCCAGATTCTGAATTCCATTTCTGTCATTTTTGCAATTTCCTTGCTGTCGGAGTCCATTACTGTAGCTACATTGTGATCCCTTGGGGGTGTTGAACTGTTTTGTTTTTTTCATGTTACCAGGGTTCTTTTGATGGTTTCTTGTCCTCTGAAAGCTCATTTCTTGACTCAGGGCTAATAGGTTTGTAAGGCATCTGTTATTTTTGGGGAACTCTCCTGCTTAATTAGACAAAGGGGAGCTTCCTATATGGTGCTTTTTTCCTACTCTGGAATGTTGACATGGCAGGGGAAGGGCATGTGCACTACAAGCCTGTAATACAGCTGTTCTGATTTTCCTGTTCTCCTGTGGTTGCCACTGCCCAAGCCTGTGCTGGATTATCTTTGTGCTGGGTGTTGGGTTGTTTCCCAGATAGTTGTAGGACATTTGAGTTGTTAGCTGGGTGAGACCCTCTCCACGGAGAGTGGCATTGTGGGGAGTTGCTCTGTCCGGGGTCTCCCTGCAGAGGTGACAGTGGCAGCTGTGTGAGGCTATCTAGGTAGTGGTCATGAGTTCCCAGGCTGTGGGCATTTGCTCAAACTAGGTCTTGGTATAATGACAACTTGAGGCTGGGGGGGGTCCCTGGCTGGGCGTTGGACCTTGGAGCAGTTCCACTGGCCCTGCAGCAGTGAGGGAGACTCAGGGGTGGTGTCTTGGGGTCTAGGTGCAGTGCTGGAATGTCAGAGGTGGTGTCCTGGGCCTGGCAGGAGCTCTGGAGACACAGGGGTGGAGCCAGAAGCAGGGCTCTGCTGGCAGTGAGCTGATGCCACCTGGAGACAGAGGCAGGGCCGAGCAGGCGGTAGGCTATTCAGACCTGGAGGGTGGGAGCCAGGGCCGAGGAGGTGGTGGGCTCTGTCACAGGCTTGGGGATCACACTGTGGAGTTCTCCCCGCCCCCCCGGGAATCGCCGAAGAAGTCCCTTGAATCTTCCCAGGTCAGAGTCTGTAGTGCCCCAGCCAATCCCTCTGCTCAGATCCCGCTGTGCTGGAGGGGAGGGGCACTTGGCTTCCAGGCACAGGGTGTGGTTCAGAGAAGCCTCCGCTTAGTCTGCTCCCTCTGCAGCCCAGTGGGGTGACGTGAAGGCTACTGCAGCAAAGCTGAGTCCTGTGCCAACCTGGTGCCATGCACCTGAAAGCACAGGATGGCATCAGCTGTAGAAACCAGGATTGGCTGCCACCAGATCCTTACCGTGCCTGTTGTCCAGTGCACTGATTCTGCACAGACTCTAGGCAGGTCCTGGTCCATTCTGACAGCTCCCGTGGTAGTTGAGGGAGCCTGGCCACAGTGCCTGTGGGGTGAGTGCAGCACCCCAGCGCTCTCTTCTCCTGTTCTTCCCCACGTGTGGATGCCTCCTACTGATCACTCAGTCAAGTAGAATGTATCGTCCCCTCGTCTTTTTCACACTGAGTATCCTGCATTGATTCTCTGTGATTTCGTAATCTTCCTTCTGAGCTATCCGTAGGTAAGCATCTGCCTGCAATTTGCACTCCCCGAGAGCGGCATGCTGGGGGCTGCTTCTGGCCCACCACCTTCCAGATCCTCAGGGATAAATGTAAAAACAGGTAAAGTAGAAATGACCCTGACCACTGAAAGTTCCCCACCAAGAATATCAGTTCCCTGAGATCTTAAATCATCAGACCTTAAAAATCAGCTATTGGGTGAATTAAAATTTAAATTGGAGGACAGGGAGCATAGCCAAGCTCAAAGCCATCCCACTGACATACCCCTTCCCTCAGTTAACTTGACTTCCAAGGCCTCACTGCCTTATGCCCTGGGCAGCAGCCTGGCGGCTCTCCAGGTGCAGCAAATCCTCTTGGAGGACAGAGGGATCTGCATGGAGCAGAGGCAGGACCCCTGGGTCCCTAAGCATGTCTTATGGAAGTGCCAGGATGAGAATTTCCCACTAGCCGCAGAAAGAGTGAGCCCTGTGGGATTCAAAGCAAGAGATATTGGTAGAGGGGATGTAGGGTTAGGGACATCCCAAGTTTCTCTGGAAAAGGGCAGCTCCCTGTCATCACCTGTGCAGAACAGAGGCCTGGGTAAAAGTAGAGCTGGCTTTGCTGGGACTACTGAAGCTCAGAAAATGATGACCCACATTTGGAAGTTCCTAGAGGAGAAACTGGGGCATAGGCATGGAATAGATATTGCTGGCCCCAAAGAGCCCCTTATGTCCCCAACTTATCACAAAATAGAACTGCAGGTTCAGGCAGAGCCCACCCATGGCCACCCCTGCAACAACATGGCTCCCTTTGGTAAAGTGACACATACCAAGTCTGGTTGCCAAAAAGTTGCCTTTGCTGGCCAGAGTTTTCTTACAGGGATTAAAGAGATCAGAGACAAGGACAGACAGCCCAGAAAGGTGTGACATTGAGTGCCAGCTATTACAGCGAGCATTCCCCACTCACGCCCTGCAGGGAGCCTGCACCCCGTGCAAGCCCCACCTTAGGCGTCTGGTCGGCCAGGTGCCTCCAGCCGCTCCTTCCACTGCTGAAAACACTGTGCGCAGAGATTTGTCCCCACTCTCTACACAGAAAATGCTTCTGAAGCATTTCCAGGGAGGAAAATTCACCCCCTAAAACAATAATTCATTCCTTGTTGAGAAAGAGTGGTGTCTTCTTTGCTGTGTTGGGGGCATAGGTTTGGGTTAAGGAGTGATGCCCCGGCTAACTGACGGGGAGCCTGGTACTGTGTCCATGAAGGTTTCCAATTGATGTGTTTCAGCAGAGCCCAAAGTTCAGTCATCTTCCAAGTGATAGAGACAAAAAAGAAAGCCCGATCTGTTATGTTTTTTTGTGGATTCTTCTAGTAAATGTTAGATTTTCAATGGAAATTGCAAATGAGAAACCTCTCTCTAGTTTTAGTTTTTTCCCAGTTCCTGAATCTAGATTTCTTTTTTTTCTTTTCTTTCTTTCTTACCCCCCATCCCCAACTTTCCATTTCCTTTGTTTTTTATTTTATTGTGGACCCTCAGAATGTGTCAGTGGGTGTTCCTCTTACCCTGCTTATGTTTTGAAGTCATTCGCTTTTTTTTTTTTTTTTTGAGACACAGTCTCACTCTGTTGCCTGGGCTACAGTGCCGTGGCGTCAGCCTAGCTCACAGCAACCTCAAATTCCTGGGCTCAAGCGATCCTCCTGCCTCAGCCTCCTGAGTAGCTGGGACTACAGGCACGTGCCACTGTGCCTGGCTAATTTTTTCTGTTTTTAGTTGTTTGACTAATTTCTTTCTATTTATAGTAGAGACGGGGTCTCGCTCTTGCTCAGGCTGGTCTGGAACTACTGAGCTCAAGCAGTCCTCCCACCTCGGCCTCCCAGAGTGCTGGGATTACAGGTATGAGCCACCGCACCCGGCCTATTTTGAAGTCTCTTACTCCAGAGAACCTCGGGTCAATACTGTCAGAGTTCTGTGGCCACCCTTGGTTTACAGAGTTTAAGAAGCCTGCGGTGGCTCAGGCCTGTGATGCTAGCACTATGGGAGACTGAGTCGAGAGGATCTTTTGAGCTCAGGATTTCAAGACCAGCCTGAGCAAGAACAAGACCCCGTCTCTATTAAAAATACAAAGAATTATCTGGGTGCGGTGGTGATCACCTGTAGTCCCAGCTTCTTGGGAGGCTGAGCCAGGATCACTTAAGCCCAAGTGTTTGAGGTTGCTGTGAGATAGGTTTACACCATGACACTCTAGCTTAGGGAACAAAGAAAGACTATCTCATAAAAAGAGAACTCTGGGGGAAGTGTGCTTAGAAGTAATCATTTCAGTGTGCCACAGGAGTGATTTCTTTCTTTTTTTTTTTTTCTTTTTCTCTCTCTTTTTTGTTAAAATTTTTCTTTCTTCCCCTCCTGGCCTTGTCACCTCTCCACAGGAGTGATTTCTTTCTCCCCATAACCCTGAGGATCAGGATCCTTGTGGCAAAGCCATAGACATCACCAAAAGAAGAAAAGACATTTGTAGGATCCTAGTTAGATAGGGTTAGGGATAGGGGTAGGGTAGTAGTAGGGGGCAGGAGGTAGGGGTTAGGGTTAGGGGTCAGGGTCAGGGTCAGAATAGGGTTAGGGTTGTGGTCAGGGACAGGGTCACAGTTAGGGTCAGGGTTAGGTTAAGGTTAGGGGTTAGGGTTTGGGTTCAGAGGGTTTGAGGGTTAGGGTTAACGGGCCGGGGTCAGGGTTTAGGGTTGGGGGTTTAGGGTTAGGGTGTGAGGGTGAGGATGTTAGGGTTAGGATTAGAGGGTTAGGGTGAGAGGGTTAGGGTTAAGGTTGCAGTTGGTTTGGGGTTGGGGTTAGGGTAGGGTTGCTGTTAGTGTTTAGGGTTAGGGTTAAGGCCTAGGGGTTAGAGCTAGGGCTAGTGTTTAGGTCTTAGGGGTTAGGGTTTAGGTTTTAGAGTTTAGGTTTAGGGGTTATGGTTAGGGATTACAGGTTAGGATTAGGGTTGGGGTTAGGGATTAGGGATAGGATTTGGGGTTTAGCGTTTAAGGTTAGGGTTAGTTGCATGCTGGGTTTCCAGGGTTGCTCAGGATTGGCGATGGGAGATAGCCCCAGGGAGGAGGGGCCTCACTCCTCTGTGGTGCTTCTCTTCTCCCTCCCTCCTCTTTTGCACTGGATGGATTAATAAAGCCCTTTCTGGAGTGATGTGGCTCTCTCCCCCTTATTCACTGCTTTCCTGGATCTCACACCACACATCAGATCCTGAACAGGAAGTTGCTGAGTGTGGCTCAGAACACTCCAGCAAGCCCAAATCCTGTGTCAGGGACTCCAGCATCTGGGGTGGGTGCTTGGGCCCTTTTGTAGGAGGTCTGTATCTTGTGGGGGGCACTCTGTCCTGACATGTGGCTAGAGGAGCAGGGCATACCCAAAATTGTGGCAAGGCCACCGGATGGAGTCAGTGGTGAGCAGGGCAAGGCCTCACAGCCCAGCTGCGGCCCTGCACAGCCCTGTTGGCACGAACACAAACATGTCCTTGCTGCTGTTTGTACTTGAACATCAAATGTTCCCTAGAAACACACTCAGATGCTTTCTGTCCTTCCCCCCAGACACTGTCAACCCCAACAGGGACCAAATCTGGAAAGTGTTCCTGCTGTTGGTCTTGGTTTTTAATCACAACACCATTCATTGTTTTGTCACTTCTATATACTTATTTAGAAAAAATAAAAAACCAGAAAAATGGGAAGGAAACACTAACATAACTCTAAAAAATCAAACCTGTAGAAAGATGTCAACTTCTCATTGTGTGTTTTTGTGACCTGTGTGAGGAGATGCTCCTGCATAGACTTTTTTTTTTTTTTTTTTTTTGGAGACG
>RJWJ010015624.1:23862-35969 GCA_004363605.1 Indri indri
CTCAAACTCCTGGGCTCGAGCAATCCTACTGTCTCAGCCTCCCGAGTAGCTGGGACTACAGGCATGCGCCACCATGCCCGGCTAATTTTTTCTATATATATTTTTAGCTGTCCAATTAATTTCTTTCTATTTTTGGTAGAGACGGGGTCTCGCTCTTGCTCAGGCTGGTCTCGAACTCCTGAGCTCAGGACGATCCACCTGCCTCGGCCTCCCAGAGTGCTAGGATTACAGGCGTGAGCCACCGCGCCCGGCCTTCCTGCATAGACTTTGTCCAGTCCAGGTGTCCCTGCAGATGACCTGGGCCCCTGCTGATCTTGACCAAGTGCCTGACCTCCAAGCCATCATGCACCAGGCTCCTGGGCATCGTGGTGTGACAGAGGCCTTGGGAACCGCCACAGGTGGGTTTTGTGAAAATGATTCAAAACAGCATCTGGGTAGAACGTTGATATCAGTGGAGAAAATGAGATGATATCCAGCAGGACACTGTGGTTGGAAACATGGCAACCATTGGCATCTTCCTTCCCTGAAAGGAAGCGTTCCTGGGGAAGCTCAGAGCGGCAGACCGTGTGCTTGTGCGAGGCCTTTTCGATTGTTCTGTATCTGATTCTCAGGGATGGGTGCCTACCGAGTAGAGCATAATTTCTGTTGTGTGTGAAATAAGTCTCTTTCCACATAAACCTGAAGGGAGGGCCAGGCTAGCAGGGAAGAGGGAGACTGGGGGGTGGGATGTGGGGCAGCAGGGCAGGAGGGAGGGAGCCCTGGCTGAACCTCGGAGCAGGCGATTGATGGAGGTTGGGCCCCGCACTATTCCTGCAGCACGCAGCAAAATGAAATCTAACCTCCTGGCCACTCTCAAAGGGGTAAACCATACTCAGGACGTTGTTCAGTGTGCACCAAACGCTGGGAGACCCCCTGTGTTATGAAGAAAGACAGCATTTAGACGAGTTGATTCTGGTGTGTCCTCCACGTTTTGAAATTTGATGATCTCTTTGTCGGATTCTTGGCTTCCACTCCATGAATCGTCTCAAAGAAACTGTGTGATGTGTGTGTCTGTGCTCACGGGAGATGCGGTGTGTGTGGTGGTGTGTTCAGTGAGTGGATGTCATTAACCCATAGGGCTATATAACAAAAGACACACACTTAATAGAAATAAATCCCACAAGACCACCGCTTGGTCTTGGGTTTCAGCATGATTGTGACCAAACCTATTTATAGAATCTTATGTGAAGGCACAGCACTCTTAAACTTTAAAGATAATGGAGTATTTTATTCCAATAGAATAAAATTAAACAGGAATTTTGGACTGTGCATGTGATCGCTGTGCTCATGTTGCAAAGTAGGACATGTATTTTGATACTGATGTGTTGTCTCTCGTTCCCCTCACCTCTGGCCCATATTATCTTGGGCATCCAGTGTATCCATTCTGTGCAGAACCACAGTTGTTTCCCTGGGCCGTATTTGTTCTGGAATCTTCTTTTCAAGACCCACACAGCCTAGCTGGCTTGTCTGGAATCTTCTAGGCATGGGAAGTGATGAAAGCTA
Organism: Indri indri; assembly: GCA_004363605.1. Classification (NCBI taxonomy): domain Eukaryota; kingdom Metazoa; phylum Chordata; class Mammalia; order Primates; family Indriidae; genus Indri; species Indri indri. The sequence continues at coordinate 25,405 of RJWJ010015624.1, forward strand.
CATGGAAGAGAGAAAGGAGATATAATGTCTTGTTTTTCTGACTTTGGGTTTTGTGTCTGTACTGTCTCTTATCAAGGTGTCATGTTTCCCCTGAGATCTCATAGTGAGTTGCCAAATTTGAGATGCATCTGGAACCAGTCAAGCAGAGGCTATAGTTTGAACAAGTTATGAGTGCATGTAAAATATATACATATATACAAGTCTGTGCATGAAAATGTATATCTTTGTACTTTTGATACAATGTATTCATCTGTTAATTTTTAATTATATTTGATACAAATCAAAGGTTTGTTGGAAAACTTTATATTTAAGAACAGTGTTAAAAAAACAGTCCCAACCGTGCAACACAACTGGGACCTACTTAAAAAAAGTGTGATTGACTAGTTTGCTGCCTGAGTACTATTTATCAGCCAAACTTTGGATTCTGCTATTATTTCTACGATGACATTTTGTATGAACCAAAGTCCTTGGATTAAAATAAAAACTTAGCAAAAAATTCAAAAAATGAAACCCCTCCATGCTGCTCTTGTGTGCAAGGGTGTGAGAACAACGTTTCTTGTGCGCCATGTGGGCTGGGGGTGCACTGCCAGGAGGGCTCAAAAGAAAATGGGAACTTCTGCAAGTTGTGTTTGGGCCTCTTTCCAATTCCGGTGTGGATTCATGTAGAGAATGGGGTGAAGATTCAGGCAAACACTTGGTAGGATGAGGCAGGGTAAAGCCTCCTGAGGGTGGGGTTGGGGTTCCGCAAGATTTCATGAGGCTGCAAGAGTTTGGGGTAGGTTTAGAGATGAGAAGTTAGAGCTAGAGTCAGGGAGAATGAGGTAATGTCTAGATAGGTGGTTGAGGCTTGATTTGGAATGAGGTTTGAGGATTAGGGTGGGACAAAGTGTTAGACTATGCAACAAAGGCAAAGAAGGGTTAGGGAGAGTGTTAAAAAATAATGTTTGATTCAGGGTTAAATTACAGAGAAGTTGAAAATAGGGAAAAAGGACAAGAATTGGGGATCAGGTGAAAATGTGAATTCTGGTTCCAAAGCACTTGAAAATAGGATCAGGTTAAAATTCAAATTTCGGTATGGGTTTAACTTTGTAGCACAGTTAGAATTAAATTAGACAATGGTTAGGGGTGAGGCATTAGAAGTTAATAGTCAGCAGTTAGAAGTCAGGGGGCAGGAGTCAAAGTCAGGGTTAGGGTTTGGGTTCGGGTTTGAGTTCAGGTTAGGGGTTAGGGGTTGGGTCCTGTTAATAATTTAGTATCTTATTGTCACAAGGAATCTGTTTAGTCTTATGATCTCTGTTTTGCTTTGTTTTGTTTCTTTAGCATAAATGCTGGTCAATTATATGTAAACTCCTGGAACTCAGTTTTAAGGTTCCTCTCAGGTTTGCTTGGCTAAGAGGGGTCCATTCAGTTGGCATGGGGCTTAGGGTTTTATTTTAATTTACATTACCATGCTTTAACTAGTATAATTGAATAATGCTTTCTTTATGTATGCATGGGAAATACCCAGGAAAAATGAGTAAATCTCCAAGAGGTGGCTTTGAGTTCAGGCTTACGCACTATCTTCAGCTGAAACAAAGAAAGAATGAATGTTTTGGGAGTCATGCTGTTTTTGTTACTCTAGCCTTTGATGTCCTGTAATGTGATGCCTCCAGATTTGTTGTGCAGTATACTGTTGAATGCAGAAGTGAAAGTGAGCGTGTTTGCCTTGTTCCTGATCTCAGCAGTAAAGCTCTCGGTGTTCATCGTTGAGATGCTGTTTGCTGTCTGTTTTCCCTAAATGCTCTTTAATTTGTTGATAAAATTGCATTGTATTCCTAGCTTGTTAGCTCTTTAGATAATAAAATGGTGTTGGATTTTTGTTTAAAGATCCTTCTGTCAGAATTGATATGATGATGTGATATTTTACCTTCATTCTGTTAATACGGTGTATTACATAGGTGACTTTAGCATGCTGAACCATTCTTGATTTTCTTGGATAAAGGCCTCTGGATCTTGATGTATAATCCTTTCCATCTGTTGTACAGTTGACCTTTAAACTACATGGATTTGAACAGTGTGGCTCCAGTTATATATGCAAATTTTTTTAAAAAGATACATTTGGATCACTCTATGTTAGAGGGTTCTGACTCCACAACCTAAAAAGGATAAAAAATGTAGCATTTGGGGAGTGTGCAATCTCAGTATATTAAGGACAGACTTTTCATATCCACAGGTTGCACAGGACTGTCAGCAGGACGTGAGGATGCCGGGATGTTGGTGATGGAAGTAGTGTAAGAACAAATCATCTTCCATTACTGAAGGACGACTGTGAGTAATTGTACTATTACTTTGTTAAAAGTACACATCTATGGTAGGAAAAGATATTGGTGTGAAGTTCTATGGCCTTATGATGTCATGCTTTTGTTTTCTTTGTTATGGGTTACCATTATAGTTAGGGTGAGGGGTAGGGTAGAGATTGGGGTTGGGGTGGGGTTAACATTAAGAGGTTAGGCTTAGGGTTATAAGATATGGGGGTTAGAGTTAGCGGTATAGGGGTTGTGTTGGGGTTGAGGATGGGGTAGTGGTAGAATAGGGTTAGGAGGTTAAGGGTAGGGTGAGTGCTATGGTCATGTTTAGGGTTAGGTAGTTAGAGTTAGGGTTGGAGGCTTAGGGTTAGGATGAGGGCTAGAGATAGGCCTACGGTTAGGGTTAGAGTCACTGGGTTAGAGTTAGGATTTGGGCGAGGGAGGGGTAAGGGATAGAGGGTTAGGGGGTTAAGGTTGGAAAACTAGGGATGGAATATTAGGGTTATCGATAGAATATTAGAGTTAAGGTTAGGGTTAGGGGTTAGGGTTTAGAGTTAGGGCTAGGGCTTGGGGCTGAGGCCAGGGGTTAGGGTTTAGGGGTTGGGGTTGGGGTTAGGGGTTAGAGTTCAGGTCGGGTCAGGGTTTTAGGGTTAAGGTTTAGGGGTGGGTTAGGGTTAGGGTTTAGGGTTAGGGTTGGGGTTAGGGGTTTGGGTTAGGGGTTAAGGTTAGGGTTAAGGTTGTTAGGGTTAGTGTTAGGGTTGTTAGGGTTAGAGTTGTTAGGGTTTAGGGTTAGGGGTGAGGGTGGGGGTAAGGGGTGAGGGTTAGTGGTTAGGGTTAGGGGTTAGGGTTAGGGTGGTTAGGGTTGGGGTTGGGGTTAGGGTTAAGGGTTGGGGATAGGGTTGTTAGGGTTCGGGTTCGGGTTGTGGTTGTGGTTAGGGGTTAGGGTTTAGGGGTTAGGGTTAGGGTCAGGGTCAGGGTCAGGGAGCTACTTGGGAGGCTGAGGCAGGAGGATCCCTTGAGCCCAGGAGTTTGAGGTTGCTGTGAGCTAGGCTGATGCCATGGCACTCTAGCCCAGGCAACAGAGTGAGACTCTGTCTCAAAAAAAAAAAAAAGAAAAAAAAGAATTCACTTATTTCTTCTCTAATGCTCTTCCTTCCTTTCTGACCTATGTTATTTTCTTGTCCTCGGAATAACTTCTTTTTAACATGTCTTGCAGGGAGGTCTACTGGCAACAAATTCCCTCAATGTTTGTTTTTCTCAGAAAGTCTTTATTTCTTCACTTTCGAAGGATAATTTCACAGGGTCTAGAATTATAGGTTGGTGTGTTTTTTCTCTTAACATTTTAATTATTTCACTCTATGCTCTTCTTGATTGCATGGTTTCTGAGAATTTGGGTGTAATTTTTAGCCTTGCTCTTCTATAGGTAAGGTGTTTCTTCTCCTCTGGCTTCTTTCAAGATTTTTTTTCTTTATCTTTGATTTTTCTAAAGTTTGAATATAATATGCCTAGATATAGTTTCTTTGGCATTTGTCCTGTTTGGCATTCTCTGAACTTCCTGGATCTGTGGTTTGGTGTCTGACATTAGTTTGGCAGAAATTCTTAGTCATCATTGCTTCAGATATTCCTTCTGTTTCTTCTTTTCTTCTCCTCTGGTATTCCCATTATGTATATATTACACCTTCTGTGTTGCCCCAGAGTTCTTGGACATTCTGGATTTTTTTTTCAGTCTTTTTTCTTTGCTTTTTAATTTGGGAAATTGCTGTTGTAATTTTCTCAAACTAATTTTCTTTCCTGAGCCCATCTACTAATGAGCTCATCAAAGGCATTCTTCATTTTTGTTAAGAGCATTTTTGATCTCTAGCATTTCTTTTTTATTTTTTTCTTAGAATTTTCATCACCAATCTGTTCTTGCATGTTGCCTGCTCTTTCCATTAAAGCTCCTATCATGTTAATCACAGTTTTTTTTTTTAAATTCCTGGTCTGATAACTCCAATGTTCCTGCCATTTCTGACTTTGTTTCTGATGCTCGTTCAATCTCTTCAAACTGTTTTTTGCCTTTTAGCGTGCGTTGTGATTTTTTGTTGGCAGTCAGGCAAGATGTACTAGATAAGAGGAAGTGCAGTAAATAGGTCTTTAGTAACGTTGTAGTCCGGTGTGGCGGTCAGGTGTGGCGGGGGAGCATTCCATCATCCTGTGACTAGCTCTCAGTCTTTTGGTGAGCCTGTGCCCTGGGGCTATAAAATTCACCAGTGCTTTTCAGTACCCCCTCTTTAGGTGGAACAGGATGGCTGGACGGGGCTGAAGTTGTGTCTTTCCCTCTCCCCATGTGGAAGGCTAGTGGTGCCTGGAATTGAGGACTTTTCTTTTGCCCCTATGGAAGGTTAGAGGGAGCTACAGTTGGGTATTTCCCTCCTCCCACATGGAAGGCAAGAGCCACCTAGAACTGGGCATTCCCCTACCCCAGATAGATTAGGCCCTGATCAAAGCCAAGCATGTTAGGGTCTGGTCAGTAGTTTCTCCTGAGATCAGGCCTTGTTAAGAAAAACAAAATGCTATGTTTTGTTTCTAAATGGTTCCTTTTCTCCTCTCCTGCCAGAATCAGGTACAGTTGTCCACACTGAGCCTCCAGCAGTTCATCAATTACAGTTCAGGTTTTCCTACCTCTTAATTGATTCCTGCAAAGGTTTCTGTGATTCTCTGTATCTGCCTCTCTGTCTCTCCAATTTTGGGGGCAGCCCTTTGTTCTGTGACCTCACTTCTCTGATGTATCTGTGCAGAGTTGTTGATTTTTCAGTGTTTTCGTTTTTATTTGTTGTTAGCATAGACTGGCAACTTCTAAGCTCCTGACATGCTAGACCAGAAACTACAAAATTGTGATTTTTATCATTGTTCCCAAAGTGGTTAGTCAGTCCTAATTTACTAATTCATAAGAACCAACATTGCCTAAGACCAGTTTGTTGACTTGTTTTACTTTTCAGTGACGGGTATGTTCATTCTGCTTCCTGAGGTAATCTCTTCTCCATGTATTCGGTAAAATATGTAGTATTCAAAAGGTTGCTTGTTTTTATGAAATTGGAGCAATGGGGTCTTCCCATGCATAGCTCATCCCATTCGTAGAATAGCCAGAGTTAGCAAAATAGTAATTGAACTCTAAGGGGAAAAACAAAATCACAATGAATAGAGAAAGGCACAAAACCAGTGTAATCTGCATAATTCTTCAGTTTCTGTTTATGTGTTAGTATAAATCTAGAGAAAGATCAATATGAATCCTCTCCAGTCCTTATTTTCATTCCTATCGTCCACTTCCAACATCTCAAATTTCAGAAACTGATGCAAACCACAAAGAATGTTCACACGTTCTTTTAAAACATTGTTCTAGGATGTTCTAAATAATGAATTTCAGCATATACATTGTTCTAGAATTCTAGTTTTTTTCTTAGGGTTCTTTTATATGTACAGTAGTCCCCCCCACCTTACCCATGGGGATGCTTTCCAAAATCCCCAGTGGGTGCCTGAAACCCATTATGCATGTAGTACTGAACCCTATATATTCTGTTTTTCCTATGCATACATACCTATGATAAAGCTTAATTTATAAACTAGGCACCATAAGAGATTAATAATAATAAAATAGAACAATTATAACACTATACTATAGTAAAAGTTATATGAATGTGGTGTGTCTCTCTCAAATAGCTTATTGTACTATACTCATCCTTTGTCTTGTGATGATGTGAGATGACACAGTGCCTATGTGATAAGATGAAGTGAAGTGAACCATGTAGGCATTGTGATGTAGCAGGCTAATGTTAACCTTCTGTATCCCTGAATCTGTATAACCATCCCTTACCTGGAGTAAATGGTTTGATGTCACTTGTTTAGGGGATCCCTTGCTGAAGTCTTCGTGTAGGCTGAACACTTTCTGGTGCAGCATTTTGTCATTAATTGGAACACTTTTCTGGTCATGTCTTCCACCCACAAATGTAAGGCTTTTTCCATCTAAACTGAGCACTGCCATGCACTGGGGCTGTAACTTTTGCAGATCGAGGTGCAATAGCAAAACCAGCATGAATTTCTTTTTCCTTCTTTACCATTTCATGGGAAGATTTGTTTTTACCATAGATCTTAGCAACCTCACCATGTGAATTTTTTTTTTCTTACTAAGTTGAGGACTTTCACCTTTTCACTTAAAGGAAGCACTTGACAGCTTCTCTTTGGTGTATCTGAATTTTTAGCATTACTACTCTTGCATGTTGGGGGCATCGTTAAGTAAAATAAGGGTTACTTGGACACAAACACTGTGATACAGCAGCAGTCGATCTGGTAACCAAGACGGCTACTAAGTGACTAATGGGCAGGCAGCATATACAGTGTGGATACGCTGAACAAAGGGATGATTCACATCCCAGGTGAGACTGAGCAGGACGGCTTGAGATTTCATCATGCTACTCAGAACAGCATGCAATTTAAAACTTATGAATGGTTTATTTCTGGAATTTTCCATCTAATATTTTCAGACAACTTTTGAACATGGATTACTGAAATCACAGAAAAGGAGGGACTACTATAAATGATTTTAGAGATGTAATGGTATTTTTTACTGTTTTATAGGCCATAATGAATGAATCAACAGAGTTTGAGGGAAGAAGTGCTGTCATATCTAAAGAATGGGAGCATGACCTGAAATCATTGAAAGAGAAAAATGAAAAACTATTTAGAAACTACCAAACTTTGAAGATCACCCAGGCATCTAGTGCCCATGTTAATCCCAACACACAAGACAATACGAATCCTTCTGTTACATCAAGAGCTATACAACTAACCACAGAGGTACATAATTTTTATAAGATATCTTCAATTTGCAGCTTTGTCATGGAGTTCAGAGCAAAATTATAGTATTGAATGTATTTATTAAGGAATGAGAACAACACTTTCATGTATGTGATGGTTTTGTTTTTTACATACAGTTCTACTGTGGCTGTCACTCAACTGAACTGACGATAAAGCTAGATATGTAATCTCTTCCCTTTGTATTATAAAAGAGAAGTAAACTGTAGCTTGATTTGATTATTAAATTTATATAATATAGTTTAAGTTACTACCACTTAAGTTATTATTATCATACATTATGAATTTTCTAAATCATGGGACTGTGTGTTAAACTATAGTCTGTGTCTGTATGCAGAACAAATAATAGCTTGGAAAGAAATAGCAACTTAGCTTTTGTCTAATTATCATTAGTGTCTTTAATATTGCTTAATGTTATAATCACAATAAAAATGAAAGAGGCTAAAAATATCACAAAATTGTCAGTACATTATTTGAGTAATCCAATACTTTATTAACTACCCTTATTTGGAAGTTACAAACATGAACAAGCACGCTGTTTTGTTTTATTTATTTTTTTATTTTTTATTTATTTTTTATTATTTTTTTGAGACAGAGTCTCACTCTGTTGCCCAGGCTAGAGTGTCGTGCCGTCAGCCTAGCTCACAGCAACCTCAAACTCCTGGGCTCAAGTGATCCTCCTGCCTCAGCCTCCCAAGTAGCCGGGACTACAGGCATGCGCCACCATGCCCAGCTAATTTTTTCTATATATTTTTAGTTGTCCGATTAATTTCTTTCTATTTTTAGTAGAGATGGGGTCTCGCTCTTGCTCAGGCTGGTTTTGAACTCCTAAGCTCAAACAATCCACCCACTTCGGCCTCCCAGAGTGCTAGGATTACAGGCGTGAGCCACCACACCCAGCCTTATTGATTTATTTATAAGTAGCATTGTGCATAGTAGCATGCCTAAATTCCTTTGTGGTATAGCATAAGGAAGAGAACATTAGACAGAGAGTCAAGAAAACTGAATTAGAAATGTGTTCCCACTTAATAACACATCACCTTAAACCATTTAACCTCTCTGGTCCTCACATTCATAATCAGTAAAAAGAGAGGTTTATATTGGAGGATTTGCTGAGATGTCTTCTGGCTCCTAACACTTCATTCTTCCTATAAATCTTGAATGAATATTTGATGATGACCTCTCATTCTGCCCCAAAAGTAGTACTCTGAATCTTCATGCTGTCTAACCAGACTTCCATTGAAGAGACCTACTGATTTTAATGAAATGTATACCTGTTAGGTTCTTAATTATAGAAAGCAATTTTACTTACAGAATAAAGTCAGCAGATACTTTCATAGTAGTTAAGAAAGGCAGAAAGTCTTATAACTTATCATTGATAATTCATGCCTAGACCAACAATTCACAGAATTTCTCTAATGGGGCACAATGATCAGAATTTGACCTTTGACTGTAGCACTTTGGACCAGAGCTCCAGTCAGGGTTTGCCTGCCTGACAATGTAGAAATGAAACTGCTTTTTCTCTTTCACGTTTTATTAATTGTACCTTTAAGACATTTCTAGGACCCCACGGTTAACAGCCCAGTTGTTTGTTTTATGGTACCTCCAAATATAATTTTTGTTCAACATCCAATTAATAGCTCTTGGGCCTCCAGAAAATTTTAAAGAACTGGTTTTTCAATATTAAGAATATTGGGGCTGGGTGCGGTGGCTCATGCCTGTAATCCTAGCACTCTGGGAGGATGAGGCGGGCAGATTGTTTGAGCTCAGGAGTTCGAGACCAGCCTGAGTAAGAGCGAGACCCTGTCTCTACTAAAAATAGAAATTATCTGGACAACTAAAAATATATATAGAAAAAATTATCCGGGCATGGTGGTGCATGCCTGTAGTCCCAGCTACTTGGGAGGCTGAGGCAGGAGGATTGCTTGAGCCCAGGAGTTTGAGGTTGCTGTGAACTAGGCTAACGCCATGGCGCTCACTCTAGCCAGGGCAACAGAGTGAGACTCTGTCTCAAAAAAAGAATATTGGACTGCCCCTATAACTAAACTGAATACTTCTGATTTGATGGCGTTATAGCCATAAAGGGCCTGAAACCAGAGATACCATGAGGGCCTATCTGCTGCAACTGATGGATGTTGTATCGATGTGATGTGTTTGACAGCAATTCTGTTTATTCTCCCATAAAAATTAGTTCCGTATTTTTATCGTTGTTGTTAGAATTACTTGTACAAAAGCCACCGCAGAATATCAAAAAGAAGTTATAAGGCTACTGAGAGAAAATCTTAGAAGACCATATATCTAAGGGGGAGCCTAGAGCCTAGAGCTTGCCTTTTCCTGGCTTGTGGTAATTTAAGGTAAGTCAATTCTCAGGAACCCTTTGAGTTTCTCAAGTAAAATTTTCCTACCAATGTTTTTGTAAACTCTGAGTGTACCTATCTGTGCCTGTCATTTTTCTTGGTGGTGGAAGCTCTATGTTGTGTGTGTGTTTGCACATGTGTAAGTATCAAATTTGAAGATAGTTTTGGGTGAAACCAAGCCATTTTTAGATATTTAAGGTAAAATAAAGAGAAAAGATGATAACTAAGTTTCTCCTCCCTCAATATAGAAAAAAAATTTTATATATTATCTTTGTAATATCAATGGTGGCAAAAGTTATTAAGAGCTGTTCATTTCCATGAGTCAGAGAAACTGCTTTTTTCCTAAGGGGTTTTAATCTTAAAATTGATATTTCTTTCAGAAGTCTGATTTCCTCAAAGTCATTGATTAATTTTTAATGTTTTAATTGGGGTAACCACAAAAGATAGAAAACTTCTCTATTTTCATAATGAGACGAACCCCAAAAGATTATCTACTGTTAATTCAGATATTTATTTTTTAACATCTAGTGAGATGACTATCTTAGAATGAGCTGTCGTAACATGTTTATAACAATACTTAGAAGTCACGCTATGTCAATATAAAGTATACCTTCATTATTTTAAGCATATGAGTCATTATTGAGTTATTCATATTAGGATTTATCATCAAAGCAAAACAAAATGAGACAAGCTTAGATTTATTTTGACAGTCAAGGGTTTTTTTAAAGGGAAAGGAATTAAAGTAGCTTGGTTTAGATTGGAGTAGTAAACAATTACATTGGAAGAAGACAAAAGAATTTTATGTATGTGTAGGGATGGTGTTTGGCAGATATAACAGGTAAGTAATTTGTGGGTTGAGAGGAATGTTAAATAATAGACTTAGGAGCATTTCTAAATCCCTAAAACATAACCTTGTCTTTTACATACAAGTGAGTAAGACTTGGCATAGGTAGAAATGTACAAAGTCAGGGTTGCTATACTAACTAGTTAAGAAAGAAAATGGCTCATTTAGTTTTGAGATGTTTTAGTCTATTTGGTTGAGCTAATTGAAATATGGAGAAGATCAACTATGTGT
>RJWJ010015625.1:0-35882 GCA_004363605.1 Indri indri
GGTATACAATAATTGGAATTCTAATTTTACTAGGGACATAAAAGATAGAAAGCAAGGATAGAAAGTTGATGCAGACGAATGAAAGAAAAACGATGCATTTCCACGTAAAATGTATTTTGTCCTTTAAGCAGGAGAGGTGGCACAGTATACTGGTTAAGATCTTGGTTTAAATCTAGTGTCTGCAATTTATTAGCAATGCAATTTAGGGCAGGATATTTAACTGCTCTGTGTCTTGGTTTCTTCATCTATAAAGTAAGATTTTATGACTATTAAATATAAAAGAGTTATAAGAATGCCTAGTCTATAGAAAACCCTATATATGTTATCTATTATTAGTATTTTATTTTCAGAGTTATTCTGAAAGTCCCTCTCTTGAATTTTTTATGAAGAGTCAAATTAAATGCTATTATCTAGAAAAATTAGACTTTCCATTTTATTTAATATTGCCATAAGCCTCTTTGAGGTAAGCATAAATTTAAGGAAAGAATATTAAACCTTATTTTAAGTAGAAGAGTTCTTTTGTTGCAATTTACTCATTCATCAATTTATTCACATTTATTCAATATTTGTTGAGTATCTATTATATGCCTGTTGCCTGTAGACATGAGAGCAACAATTTTTGACTTCACATATTGTGCATGTTACTCCTCACGTCAGAAACTGGAGTCTACTTCCCTTCCCTTGAATCTGATTGGACTTCCTTCCACAAATAAAATGTAGCAGAAGAGATGACGTGCTAGTTTCCTCCCAGCTTTTAAGATAACAGCCAGCTTCCACTCCCTCTCTTGGAAGCCAGCTTCCATGTAAGATGTTCAGCTACACTGAGAATACCTAAGTGTGAGAACACCCAAGTCAGGCATGTGGAGGAGCCATATGCAGAAGAGAGAAATACTCATCCAGTCCCTAGTGTTTCTAACCTTCTCCAAATATGTTAATGGAGAAGCTGTCCTCATTCATGGTGGAGTTCCAACCCGATCAGATGCCATGTGTAGGGCAGTCCCGCTGAGCCCATCCCCAACCCCATATTTGTGAGAAATAATAAATTATTGTTTTAAACCACTTAAATTTAAGAGTGGTTTGTTAAACAGCACCGGGAAACCAAAACAATGGTGCTTTCAACCTAGGAGCAGTAGGATGTGAGCAGAATCCCTGCCTATAAAGACTGAGTTGCAGCTAAGAGGGTGAGATGAGATGAAATCCATGGAAAACAGAAGTGTAGTATACTAGTGTTCATGTCTTATTTTCATGAAGACAGGTCTAGACACTCAAATTTGTCAATATATCCACAGATGAATAATCTGTATAAATCAGACTGCCAATTAACTACTATATTATGCCAAGTGAACCAGAATATATCCTAGTCAGCACATTCGCCCTGTGTTCCACCAGCTACATGAGTGGTCGCTTATCATCAAAATATTGTATGGTGGGCATGGTCTCTAACAAGAGGAGTTAGGCCTATATTCTTAATGGCAGGATTCACAAACCTAGGATAATTTCAGGCACCTAATTGGATAAACCAGATAAGGAGGGGAGGGGAGGCACAGCAGCTCCTCTGAAAACCCTCTCTGGAGGGTCGCTGGAGATGCATCAACAAATTCAAGCCATGTGATCTCTTCCTCAAAGGATTCATGCTTTCCACTCCCCTTTCTTTAACATAGTCTTCTTCCAGAAAGACTGTACAATAATTGATCATGATTGGTTAGCTTTTGTCTCTTATAAGATTGGATTAGACTTATCCAAACATGTTCTCTTAAAACAAAACCAAGAACACTTAGATGACATTGGAGGCCCCTAAAATTTCTCAGCCTCTGATTTCTGTCTAATACTCAGTGTGAAACTTCCACATTTTTGCTAAGCACATTTACATACTAACTTTGCTATCATTTAGTATGTTATCTCAGCTACAGATTTTACTATAGAAGCTTTTATGAAGATTCCCAGGCTTACTTATTGCCTATTTGTGATAAGATTGCCTAAAATGCTGTAGCCTTCCTGCCTGGACATAGAACTAAGCTGATAATCTATTTTTGGCACCCTTCATTATTTTTTTCCATGGATGACTTTGCTTTTTCTCAAACATAGCCAACGGTCCAAGATTCTGTTCTCATCATTTCTCTTTCTATACATGCATCTTCTGAAATTGTGCCCACTACAATAACATCTGTGTAAATAACTTCTATGTAGGAGAATTTCAGATCTGTCTGTTCAACCCAAATCTATCTCCCAAATCCAGTTCTGCCGGATAACTTTATTGGAGGTTTTGCCTGCACCTTAATTCAACATGCTAAGTGCAAAGTTCCCATAGTTCCCCATATATCCCCATAAACTAGCTTTTCCTTTGACTTGTTTATTTTCCATTTAATAAAAAAGCTATTTTTAATGAGCATTCTAGGCCTGAAAACAAATTAATTTTTATTCTTTTTTTCTCTATTACCATGAAAATTATATTCCCAGTCTTCTAGACTTGGTCTCTGTACTATTATCTCAAATCTATCTCATTTTCATCTTCACCACCAGTATCCTAGTTAGAGATTACATGCGTCTCTCCTAGAACTACTACAGTAGATCTTTAATATTCTCTCTCCTGTCTTTTCAAACTGCAAATGATTCTATGCAAACGGCAAGGCTGCTCTTCTTAGCCACTCTTTAATTATTCAGTTTGACTTTCCAGACTCTCCACAAACATTTCATCTCATTACTCCCATATGTATATCCTGTATTTTGAGCAAATTGGAATCTGGTGGTGTTTACTAAGTAATTTTTTTTCCAGTGCTTTGTTTATACCTGCAAACTCCTTGTCTCCACCTTCCTACTTAAAAAAAAAAAAAAATGTATGTACCTTTGAGGCATTCTGTAAATACAGTCTCTCTCATAGAATTTTTATAATCCTCCTTACTCTTTTCTTTTTAAAGTGTTTCTAGCAATTTATCTATATTTGGTATACTATTATTTGCAGCTCCAATCATTTACACACCAGACTATCTGATCTTTTCCACTAGGTTCTAGGATCCTTGAAGAAAGTAACTGTGCCATAATCAATTTCATCATCTTAATGACTTGCCCAGTGCCAGGTACATCGTAGAAGCTTCACAATGTTTGTTAACTTGGAAAAAACCAGAGTTAAGTAGCCCACATTGGGATCAAGTCCATGACCTTAGTCTCATTATCAATGCTGCCTGGACACAAGAAAAATACGAAAAGTGGCAAACATGTTTGTTTGTTATATTTAAGCTTTAATTAAAGTATATTTAATTCTCAAGACAGGTTCCAGTTTAGTGACCCTGAAGAAGAATAGAAAATGTCCTCTGTTCATTAACTGAGCAGGGATAAATGCAAGTTCCTCTAGGAATTTCCATTTTAAAACAGTCAATATTGGCCCAGACAAACTGATAACAAAGATAAGTGTCTAGAGATAGAGACGTGGGGAATCATGAAGCTTTTTGAAGCTAAATGCATTTGGTAAGCCAGCAATAATGTTCCTTCCTATGTTCTTAGACTTGTAAGTACTGGGAAGGATTAAAAAAAAAAAGACAAGAATAAAATCACTATTCTAAAAAACCACATGCTTCTCTTCATTTATGGGATGTGTGTGTGTGTGTGTGTGTGTGTGTGTGTGTGTGTGTAGTTCTGTTTACTTGCTATAGCTTATAATCTGCTTGCTGCTTGTTGTTCATAACTTGCTCATATTTACCTCTTTGCCACAATGCTTCTATTTCTTTATACCTGGAGTATCCTTCAATTCCGTATATAACAACCTAGGTAAGAGGTCAGTGAAACTTTTTTACCAAGGGCTAGATAGTAAATGTGCTAGTCTTTGGGGCCCAGGAGTCCACATATGGGCTCTGTTTGAACAACCAACTCTGCCATTGCCGTGGGAAAGCAGCTTTCGACAGCACCTAAATGGACGGGCATGGCTGTGTTCTTGAGCTGTACGAAACACACAGAAGGCTGGGTTTTGGCCCACAGGCTGCAATTTGCTGATCTATATTATTTGTGGGTTCCAAAGCTTTTTCCATTGAAGAACACTTCCATATTTTGCTTTATCTTACTTGAATTCCTAATTGACTTTTTCTACTGGTTTGGGAGAAGTATAAAATTCTTTGACATTAAAACTGAAAGAGACAAGAGAGAGGGATTGGAGACAAAAAGATGAAGAAAATGAGATGTTTGGTCCAGGGTATTCTGGCAAGAGAATTTGAATACCAAGGAAGGGGACAGTGTCTGCTGAATTGAAATATCCCTCCAGTTCTTTCTTTGGGAGGCAGGAGAGTTTGGTCAAATTCAGGTACTGCCTAACACACTGAAACTTCCTTATTCATTATCAATAAAATAACCACTGGCATAATCAAGAAATAAGCAAGACAGCCAATGCAATGCCCCATGAATCTCCTATATTAAGAGAAAAGTGTAACCTTCTGAGCAGGAAGAAGGCTATCAGCTGAGGAAGAGACCATGACATGTAACTCTTCTTCTTTGCAAACTTGCTACTCTTGAGGTAGCTCTATGCTCCAGGGCACTGAGAAGGTGGGAAAAGCAACTCAAGAGGCAGATTACAGGACTGCTCCAAACCTCAGGGACACTAAGCATAAGTCTCCTAGGTAAGGATTCATGATGTTGGTGATTAATTTTCCAATAGCTATGCCAAGGTAGACAAGGCAAAACAAGGCAGATAAGTAGCTGTATGTCATATCTTTGATCATTTATCGTGGTTAAAGTCGGCAGTACCAAAATTTCTCTGAATAATTTGATACTCATGTAACCTTTAATGACCTTTAAACTTTGGCATTTAAAATTTTTTCCATTATGACTTTCTTCTCCCAACTGTGGAATAAACACTTCCTAATTTATTTTATTTCTATGCAGAATTCCTCCCAGATGGAACCAACCAGATAACATTAGGCCTCTCCACTAATTAATTTTACTTGCAAAAGTGGATTTTTTTTGTTAGGATGCTAATATTATAAATTAAAGCATTTCATGAAACCTTAAATTCTAGTTGATCAGATTTTTTTCTAGTTTTTGGTTACCTTTACTCTTGTTGTTAAAAGGATGCATGTCACTTCAAGTTCTGTGTACTGCCTGTCCCATTTTGTTTCTCTCTCTCCAAAGAAGTTTCTTGTAAGTTCTCAATAACTAGCACAATTTTTCTTCTAAATTTAATAATTTAAATATTTGATGTCTTCAGCCCTCCCTCATTACACCAGATTCTTTTGCTAATTGGTATTTACCACTTGTGGCATAAATCATTAACTGTTTACCACACCCATTTCCCTTTCTTCCAGGGCATAGAGCTAGATTGTATTTCCCATCCTCTCTTACTATTTAGTGTGGGCATATGACTGAGGACTTTGAAATGGGGTGAAAACAATGGGGATCCCTTTCACACCTGGACTATCAAAACCTCCCAGACCACCCATACTCTTTCCTGTCCACTGGCAAAAAAATGAAGGACTGAGATGCTCTGAAAGATGGTAGGATCATGAAACGAATGGAATTGTGTCTCTACAACACCATGTGGAAAGCCAACTACCGACCATGCTCACTGGGTTGTTAGCAAGAAATTTTTATTATGGTAAAGCTTTCTAGGGATTTATCTGTTATAGCAGCTAGCATTATCCTAATTTATATACCACTTAACCCTATTACCCGTTATGCTCCACGATGCTTTCTAAGATTTCATTTTTCCCTCCTCTGTAATCCTTTTCATAGTTAAAGCCACTTGACCCCAAATGAGAGGGATTTTGAAATGCAAAGCAGTACATTATAATCACTTTCATTCCACATAATTTTGACAACAAATCTGAAAATGCACTTGGTGTTTATCCTTATTCTATAGATAAAGACAAGGAGGCTCAAAGATTTAAGTGTTTTTTTCAAAACCACACAGCTAATTTCTGAAAGGCCAGTATTCACATACAATTTGGTCTGGTGCCAAAGCAAGGCTTTTTACATTGCCACCTTTTCCATCATGTCCCGGGAAATTCTAAAGAGCCTTTAATGCTATCACAGCTCTAGCTATCTCTTTCTCAACCTACAATGAATACTAAGCTGCTAGGGAACCATTTAGGTATTGCAATGTCAGTAAGGCATTTAAGGATTAAAGAGAAATTGGAGGGCCAAGAAAAACATTTTCCTAAACTTTATTAATAATTCACCTTGGTCAACAGCCAAGAAGTCTGGTTATGTTGCACTCAGCACTTTAGAGGGCTTGTTGGGATTCTACCACTGCACCTAGGCCAATGAGAACATTGGGAAACTTAAACCCAAAATGCAGAAATTAGGAAAAAACCCTATTGATTTAAAATAATTTTTTAAAATATTCTTTTGCAATGTGAGAACTTTTTAAATCATGAGTTCCATGAGGTGAGGTGACACTTGACATTGTGATCCACATCATCTTCATATTTATAGATAGGAGAGCAACAACTCTCTCACTTGTAGAACAGTTCCATCCCTAGCCAGCACCTTTCTTGCAAGTCCCATGACAGCTCTCACCTTCCAAATGTCTTATGATGCTCAGAGAGGAAGCTGTTGTTATCCCCATTACAGTAAAAGAGGGGTTTAAATCACAAAATCTCAGCTACACTCAATTGTGAAGCCAATTGACAAATGAATAGGTCTAGGATTTGAGCATTTATTGAATTTCTATGAGCCAATATAAACCTGATAAACATGATTTTATATTATCTTAACCTTTATTTAAATATTTATCAATCCATCTTTATCAAGTACTATTCTTTGTTCATGTTGGTAGTCAACTAGATGGACAATATTCTTGTTTTGAGGGTGCTTGTAACAACACTTTGAAAAAAAGTTATTGTCATCATTGTGCTACAGATGCAGACTGAGGCTTGTATCAGTTAAACAGCTTATCTAAGCTCACATAGCTGAATTTGCAGGAGCCAGAATTCAAACTCATGCCTGTTTAATGTAAAGTCAATGATGAGCTTTATACCCAAGACATGGCTAGTTGTAAAAAATAGGAACAAAAATAGAAAATTTTCCAATTGTATGGAAATAATAATCTAATTAAGATGATAGGCCTTACATACAAAAACCCCTGAAAATAACAGTATAATTGAAGGAAAAAAAAATACCTGTAGTGGCCAAATTATAAGTATTTGAGTAGTTTTTTGATAAAGCCTAGGAAAAGGTGGGGGGAGGGTAAGAAAGGTTTCCATGGAGAATCCCATTGTTCTTTGGGTATAATACACATCTATGTCGAGGTGAAGAGAGAAATAGCAGCCCAGAGAAGGTAAACCAATACGTTGGAAAGCACAGAAAATGAGAGAGATATATATTTGGGTAGTGAGAAAATAAGCACAAATAGAGTAGCTGGTTTATAAAAACAGCTTCAGAGCTGTGGGTGGGGTCTATTAGGAGATTGCTTTGAAAGCCAGGGAAAGGAGTTCCTATTTTTAGAAGGGTATTAGGAAGCTAGTGCATTGATGATTGTTCAAAAGTACAATATGAAAACGTCTATATCATCTACCCAAGTATAATGGAGTCAAGGTCCCTAGATCATAATCCCTTTATGTAAGTAATATTTTAACTCAAAGAGGAAATTCTAGTGGAGTCCTTTCAGACTCCATTCAGACAAATATGAATGATATCTTGACACAGTGTGTTTTTTTTTCCATCAGTTCTGCTTTTAAGAATTTCAAATTCTCTAAATAATATTCATTATTATATTCTATTCTACTTATAGCTTGAGAGATCATCATTTTTCTTTGGTATCTTCTATCTTCAAAATGTTAACTTCCCCAAGACAATCAGTGATATGCCAAAGAATAAGACTCTTAACTCTACATGACTCGAGGCCAGCATTATGATGCTTTTACCTTAGCCTTGTGTTGTTGTCTTAATTCTTGGGTTTTGCTTTGTTCCCATAACCCATATTTCCCTCAGAATCCCAGTACTCTAACAGAATAGAGGACTGTTTGAACACTTATGAGGACTTGGGCCCTGTCTCTATCTCCAACCCTCTGGCTGGGTCTGTGCTTTCTGACCGTGAGACCTGTCTGAAAGCATTTCCCCCACGGCAGAGTAGGACAACACTGAAATTAAATAGGAAAAATGACACCAAAGTTTAATAGTGAGGTTAACCTAATATGCTATATCAGTTAAATAGGAAGCTCACTTCATAAGTTAAATAAATCTAGTTACAGTTCCTATTTAAGAGGATATTTTCTGGTATGGTAGTTATATTAGATTTTTCCCTGTGACATTTAAGAAATTAGTGGTTAAGTATGTAAACTTTAAATTCAGACTGCCTGGATTCAGATTTTGGCTCAGTCTGCTATGTGACCTTGAGCATATTAAATTCTCCAAGCTTCTGCAATTCCTCTGTAAAATGACAATTAAAATGGAATCTACTTTATAGTATTGCTTTGAGGAGTAAATTTTAAAAATTCACGTAAAGAACTTAACACAGTGCTTTGCACATGCTAAGCTCTCAACAAGTGTTAACCCTTGTTATCATTAATACAAATGAAGTCAAGGCCATGTTTTATCATTTTAATTTATGAAGAAATGATGGCTCCTAAGGATCCTGGCTGCCAGCCTTTGTTTCAATACAGTGACCTTCTCCCTTTGCCCAGACTCTTCTGCCTTAGGCTCAGGGGCACCCGAGTATACACTTGACTCTAAAGTGACTCGAGGCCAGCATTATGGATGCTTCTACCTTAGCCTTGTGTTTCTGTCTTAATTCTTAGGTTTTTCTTTGTTCCCATAACCCAAGTTTCTCTCAGAATCCTCTAATAGAATAGAGGACTGTTTGAACGCGTATGAGGACTTGGGCCCTGTCTCTATCTCCAGCCCTCTGGCTGGGTCTGTGGATTCTGACTGTGAGACCTGTCTAAAAGCATCTCCTCTGTGGCAGAGTAGTAACTCTTTTCTCCTACTCTGTCAGTAGCCTGGGGCATTGCAGAGTTCTTCCCTTCCTCAAGGCCAGGGGTCCTCCAATTTTTTTCTAAAAATGACTGGATAAATATTTCGGTCTATGTGAGGCATATGTTCTCTGTTACAACTATTCAACTCTGCCATGGTAGCACCAACACAGCTATAGAGAATACATAAATTAATAAGCATGGCTGTGTTCGAGCAATTTTTTTTAAAACAAAACTAAGGAGTGTGCAGGATTTGTCAGTAGGCTTAGTTTCTGGACCCCTGTTCTAGGCCACTGGTATCCTCTCCCCCTTTTACCTTACTTTATTTTTGTAGGATACCACAGTCTTCAGACTAAGCCATGAAGGGTCATTGATTATGACAAATGTGTGACATGGTAGAATAAAAAAAATTATTTCCCCTTTTTACCTTTCAAAAAAAATCTTAGAAATGACACATAGGGCGTATCTCGACCTTGTTGTTCTCCATTCCTCATTAATAAGTAACTCAAGCTCCTGCTCCCAGGATTAGAATCTGTGAACGACATAACCAAAAGCTGTCACTGGTGGTTAGGGACACCCCAGAGGGAGTGTGCTTCACACTTGCAGGGTTGTCTCACATTTGCCTTCCTGTCTGGCAGCAGGTGGAGTTTCAGGCTTCTCATCATTGCAAAAATAACGTAATCCCCATCTCAAATTGGAAAAGGCTCCCAGGAATAAACCTCAACTATGTTGCTGGTATTTTAGGAACAGAAAAGCAGGTCTCAATGGAGAAAATGGAATTAATGACCTCTGGGGCTCCTCCTGAGAGTTAATGACAGAGCCAAGAATTGCCCCATCTCTAACCCAGGGCCAATCCTTATACTGCATTGATTTGGTCTCACCAGTGCCAGCCTGCTCAGGGACCATGCCATGTTGCTTAATTCCTTCTCCTTCTCTTAAATGTTCAACCACTTCCTCTTGGCTGAATTGTTATTTTTAAACACATTTAAGTCTTTCCCAATTAATACAAAAACAAAAATAAAAAAACCTTGCATCTCTCTCTCCTCCCCGTATCTTTTATCACCCCCTGGCTGTCTGTACTTGTCTCCACTCATGCCACTTATCCCTCAACCCTTCCAATCTGGTTTCTATCCTCATCTTTCCACTAAATCAGCTCCTGTTAACGTAACCAGTAACCTCTAGGTGGTTAAACTCAATAAGCATTATTTTCTTCTCAGTTCACTTGATTCTGAACAACAACTGATATAGTCGACCTCTTTCTCTTAGAACACTTTGCTTCCTGAGTTTCCATAACAAACTCTCTCTGTATTCTCTTTCTCTATCTCGGGCTACTCATGCTGGCATTTTGAGTACTACATTTTCTCATCTTTACTACCCAAGTGTTATGAGGTTCTTACTTCTTGCTAACCACTAGGCAAATCTTGGAATATAACTTATATGAATTAATAAATGAAAATTTATGATTTTGAGGTTTTAATGAAATGGTGTGTGGTGGTCCCTAGCCCCTTCTTCCTTCCTGCATTATAGTTCTAAAAAAAAAAAGTAGAGTCTTGTTTTTAAATTCTGAGTATGTGGTCTTTTTTCCATAAGAGCAAATAGTGATATCAGTGGAGCCCAATAGAAACTTTACATTCATTTAATCTTTAGCCGACTCTCCCCCACGTAAAGCTTAAATCTCATTCTGATCATCTGCTTCTCTGATCTCTGACAGATCTCCTGGGACTAGTTCCAAATTATGTAGCCCCTTCCCTCTTCTCTTGACTTTATGACACCTAATTGGCAGTTGAAGAATAATTTTAAACCAAAAGACTTTTATGATAGCGAATCATACTAATGGCACTAATAGATTCAAGTATGCAGAGGACAGGTTCCATGAGAGAATAGGACTCTCATTAAACCACTAATGTT
The DNA here is from genome assembly GCA_004363605.1 of Indri indri. NCBI lineage: Eukaryota > Metazoa > Chordata > Mammalia > Primates > Indriidae > Indri > Indri indri. Next base: position 10,800 of record RJWJ010015625.1, read on the forward strand.
GGAAGTTAAGGGCCCACAGCTCCAGGACATAGGCTGTAAGAGGGGTGTTATGGTGGAAAGGCAGGCAAGTTCAGATAAACCAGCACAAAGAAACCTATAAATATGGTATGGCGTGATGCTTAAAGGAAGGAAGCCCCAGATGAGGAGATGGAGTTGGGCTACCAAATATTTCTTCTCCATCGTTTTTGCCCAAGACTCTTCTTAGATTATCCCCTGAGAGTGACCATTTGATCTTAACCTTAAAAATACTCATTGGGAATACAATTTTGGCCTTCATTTGAGGGTAACTGATTGATAATTTCATGTCTTTGGGTCTCTGTTGGATTATCTGAAAATCATCCCACGGATCAAGAATTATGAAACAGAAAAGACAAACAACTAGACAGCCTCAATGAGACCTGTAATAATGCTCCAACCGGATGGTGGCATTTAAGATGGATAGCAAATGCCAACTCTGAGGCACTTCCGTAGGAATTTTATGTTTCCCATTAGAGTAATAATGAAGCCTCCATCTAATTTGCAAGTTTAAAATTGCAAATCCAACTCTAGGGAGAAAATTGGGTGAATCACAAGTGACTATTGCTTAAGTTTCACGTGAGTAAATACACTGGCTGTGTTGGTATTATTCAAAACTCAGAGCCGCAAAATACACTTTTGTATCATTTTATTTGTAGAAGAATGACACAATTATTTTCAGAATAATTAACTCCTCAGTTTAGTGACAATTATGTTCCATTATAATAATTAAAATCACACCCTGCTATTTGGATGAACTCAATAGAATAATGATTTCTTAGGGGAAGATTTAATCGGATCATTATTTTTTTTCTCCAGCATTAAAAATATCTGTAAATTATTTCAACTCATTGTAGTACTGCTTAATTTTGAATTTGTTTGCTATCCTATGGGAAGAAATATCGCAAGGAAGATGGCAGTTTCAACACACCCTTGAACTATGTGTGTATGCTAATTGTTGCTAGAAGCATGCCAGAGCTTGGCAAAATGCAGAACTGAAGGATAGGTGCAGCAGCAGGGCCACAGATGGTGGGAGTACCTGAAATCAGGTGGGCAGGAACAGGTCATGAGCAGAACAGTGGTATTTCAGGGGAATAGTCCATTGAAAGAAAAGCCCTAGTAAATGAGGGGGAGAATTAGAAGAAGAATCAGTAGCTCTCCTAGGGATGAAGTTGGCAGACCTGGAAAGGGTATTAGGGCCCCAGGCAAGTGGGCTGGAGTTCAGGAGAGCACCCTGCTTTAAGGAGGAACTGAAGTATAAGGCAGAAAACTAAGGAGGGAATGTGCTAGACCAATAAGGCAGGGGTTCAGGAAGAGCTAAACCCTTTTGAATGCTGTAATGATACTGGAATGAAAACAGTGAGAGTATCAACCCTACTTGGGCAGACAGCATATTGGTAGGTACTGTTAAAACTACATGCAGTATCTTAGCTTGAATTATTTTATATACTAGATGCAGAAGGTGGAGAATGACTACTCAGACTCACTCAGGTGATGTTAAGGGTGTCAAGAGGAAAAGCTTAAACCTGGGGCTTCAATGGGGGATTGAGAAGCAGTAAACCCCACAAGTACACTCATTCCTCAGAGAGGGATAGGTTGCTCTGTGACCTCCTTTGTGTGCCCTCAGAGTGTGAATGATTTGAAACCAAGAGGTAGATTGTAAACGAGATGGTCTGAGACCGCCAGACTGAAAACTGTACAGAGGCAGGAACCAAGAACTTGTCAAGTCTGCTGCTACATAGTAAGGGCTTCATGCATATTTGCTGAATAAAAATGAAGGAACTGATTAATAAAAGGACTTCAAATGAATTCTATCACTTGCAGAGTTCCCAGCCTCTCTAGACATAGCAGTAGGGTCAGGGATCGTGGTCCATTGGGTGGTTCTTTATTACTGCTTGATTCTGTGTCTGAGCACTTTCATTCAGGTACAGTAAGTGCATAACTCATAAAGCTCAAACTTCCTAGCCCTCACAGCAGCAGGAGATCATAGTGAATCCTGGGAGAGAATAGCTGCTCCACAAACAATAGTATAAGAATAGGATGCGCAAAGTTTTCTAAAGGAACTAGAGTTTACCTGGGAACTGGGATGAGACAGCAGTCACCGTAATAATTCCTAATTACATCAAAACAGGAAAGCACCTGAGTGGATGGGCAGGCAGCTTTTTTTTTTTTTTTTTTTTTTTTTTTTGAGACAGAGTCTCACTCTCTTGCCTGGGGCCAGTGCCGTGGTGGTGTCAGCCTAGCTCACAGCAACCTCAAACTCCTGGGCTCAAGCAATCCTACTGTCTCCGCCTCCCGAGTAGCTGGGACTACAGGCATGTGCCACCATGCCTGGCTAATTTTTTCTATATATTTTTAGCTGTCCAATTAATTTCTTTCTATTTTTGGTAGAGACGGGGTCTCGCTCTTGCTCAGGCCGGTCTCGAACTCCTGAGCTCAGAACGATCCGCCCGCCTCGGCCTCCCAGAGTGCTAGGATTACAGGTGTGAGCCACCGCACCCGGCCTTGGGCAGGCAGCTTTTTTGAGGAGACCCAAGTGCCTTGAATCAATTTCTCCACTCTGCCCACTTGACGCAACAGAACTAACTCCTAACAAAGGGACTCAGTAGTAACTTGGAAAGAAGGAAACTTAGGAAAGAAGTTCTTGATCTTCTTATTCTACAGAAGACACTATATAACCTACTGGTGGTTCAGTGCTGGCATCAGATGACCAAGGGTTTTATTTGTTTTGAGTTCAGCAGCATACAGAGAATCATCTGGTAGTTAGAAGAAAGCTGCCTTCTGCATTCAAACAATGGAGACCAGAATCTCCCATAGTCAGTGCAGCCAAGTCTCATTAGCATGAGGTCTAGTAAGATTGTCTAAGGACACAGTGGCAAGTCCTCTGCTGGTTGTTTATAATTATCACCACCTGTGTCCTACATTTCAGTCCATCCATAAAAATCAAGCCAAGTATGTTAGCAAACATTTTTTGTCATTCACCCCATATCCTCTTTTATTCTTAACTCCTTCAATTCCTGCCACGACACTGATCCCAACTATTTATTTTTACACCTGACTACTGTATCTGTGTCAGGATTCTTCTCTTGGTGACTTCTTGGCCTAACTCTGACTTTTGAGTCTTTGGCTGCCTGTAGTATCACTGACAGCCTGTCCCCCCAAATCATTGATTTGACCTTGTGAAACTTATGCTAGAATTTTATCTTTTCCATTGTATGTCATTTTGCAGAGTGACATTACACTTAACTTTAAGCCTGAGGATGGGAAGCATGCCTCCTTCGTCATTGTTTTCCTCATCCCCACACAAGGTTTGGCAGTGAGTACGTACTGGTTGAATGAATGAACGTGTGCACTTATTCTTCATATTTGAACTCTGAAAGTTTATAAAAACTTATTTTTATGTAATTAAAGCTGGGATAGTTTTTGAAAGGTTCCTTGTCCACTTGGCATTATTATCCTGGAGTTGTGGACATGTTTCCTGTCCCCATCTATGGAGAAACCAGATACATGAATAATATCTAGGAGGGGCCATGGTAAAGATACACGTAGAATGCTGTGGGAAGATGGGAGGGCAACTATGCAATCCTTGAAGGACAAGAAGAGGAAATGATGCTTAATGAGAGTTTTAAATATTGAAGAGTAATAAAGCAGAAGGAGAAGAATGGGGAGTGGTCTCTGTAGGAGGGTTGGGTAGGGAAAGATATATTGCCTCGCTACCAGAGGGTCATTACAAGAAAAGGCAGGAAATATGACGTGGGACAATTACGTGCAATTTAATGCTCCTGGAGTATAAATTTCCAGGCAGAGAAAGACCCGAATGAGTCTGGGGAGGTAGAAGGGACCAGAACACAAAGGGCTTTTATACTGTGATATGGATCTTAAGTGTTATTTTGTGGGCAGTGGCAGAGAACATGGACAATCTGCAATTTAGGAAATTCTGGAAGATGTGCAAATAATTAATTTGAGGTGGGCAAATCTTGAGGAAGGGCAACCAGTTAGAAAAATATAGCAGTAGTCAATAGGAGAGAAATATGAAAACCTTAGCACAGTAAAAATAGATGTGAAAATCAGGTGTCTAAACTTAGTGCTTGAATGGCAAAGGGTCTGAAAGATACACTGAAGTCAAAAATAATTCCCAGGTTACTAATTAGGCTGAACAGTTGGATGGTGGTGACACTAATTGAAACAGAGACTGCAAGAAAGGGAAAGTGAGGAATTCTGCTCTAAGGTGTCTGCAGAACATCCACATGAGTGTGTCTACTACGCATTGGACTGTAAGAATTTGAAGTTTGAGGAGAAAGGATTGACAATGTCAATTTAGAAATCATTAGCATATAGGCAGTTAAAACCGTGAGAATGTATGAGCTCATTCAGGGAGAGTGTCTGGAGGAGAGTGTAGAATGGAGCACCGAATTAGAGTGAATAACTACATTTGAGAAATGTGCAGAGAAAGAAAAGCCCATAAATTTAACCAATTAATATCAGACTTGCCTTAGGGACAACATAATATTTCCCCATACACAATTCCATATCATCCTCTCAATTCTATAACCCACTGCAATCTGGCTTCTTCTTCCTAATAAACTTTCCGTTTTTTTAATTATGTTTTTTTTTAATTTACAGACAGTTGTAGATTCATATGTGGTTGTGTGAAATAATACAAAGAAATTCCATGTGACTTTTACCAAATTTCTCTTAATGATAAAATCTTGTAAATTATATCACAACCAGAATATTGACATTGATATAGTCAAGATACAGAACATTTCATTTATCCCAAAAGATCTTTCATGATGTCTTTTTTTTGAAAGCCAGCTGGCTTCCCTTCCACCCTCAACCCCTTCTTAATGTTAGGTAGGAACTCATAGATTCTCCATTGTTATATTTTGTCACTTCATGAGTGTTATATAGAAATAGAATCATATAGTACTTAAACTTCTGAGATTGTCTTGTTTGATACAACATAAACTCTTGGAGATACATCCAGGTTTTTATAGGTAAAAAAAATTTGTTTCTTTCTACTGCTTAATAGATTCCATGGTATGGCTATTACAGTTCATTTTGCCACTCACATGTTGAGGGACTTTTCCCAGTTTTTTTTTTTCTTCTGTTGTTAGGAATGAAGTTCACATAAACATTTATGTATAGCTTTTTGTGGGAACACAGGTTTTCATTTCTCTAGGGTAAATGATCAGAAATATAGTTTCTGGGTCCTGTAGTAGTTACATATTTAGTTTTTCAAGAGACCACCAAAGTGTTGTTGAGAGCTACTGTACAATGTTACATCTTTCTCAGCAATGTATGTGTGCTCTGGTTTCTGTGAATCCTAGTTAGCATTTGACATTGTCACTGTTTTTTATTTTAGCCTTTCTGATAGATGTGTAGTGACATCTCATTGTGGTTTTAACTTGCGTTTCCCTAGTGGCTAATAATGATGAACATGTTTTCATGTGCTTATTTGACATATGTAAATCCTGTTGGGTGGGATGTATCTTCATGTCTTCTGCTCAACTCTGTAATCAGATTGTTTTTGTACTATTGAGGTTTGAGTTAAATGCTGTTTCTATTCCTTTTTTGTTGGCTAAGTGGTTTGTAAATATTTTCTCCCATTATGTAACTTCTTTTTTCAACTTCTTAACAGAATCTTTTTCACTGTAAAAGTTTTATATAAAATTTTAATGAAGTTCATTTTATCAATTTTTCCTTTTATGGACCATGTTTTTGTGCCAAATCTGTGAATTCTTTACCCCTTTATCTCAAAGAAATCTTATTTTGTTTTGTTTTTTGTTCTAGAAGTTTTATAGCTTTCAGTTACATTTAAGCCTATGATTCATTTTTAGTTAATTTTTATGGATTTAGATCAAATTTTATATTTTGGGGGTGGGAGTGGCAATAGATGTCCAATGACTTCAGCACCGTTTGTTCAAAAGTCTGTCTTTCCTCCATTGACTTTTGCTTTTGCACCTTTGTGATGTGAAACATCAGTTGGACATTTGTGTGGTTCTATTTTTGAGTTCTCTATTCTGTTCCATTGATCCATGAGTCTGCCTCTCTGCTAATACCACATGGTCTTGATTATTGTACTTTAGAATAAGTCTTAAATTAGATAGACTAATTCTTCCCATTTTATACTTTTCAAAATTGTTTTAGCTACATAAATCTATGGTCTTTCCATATAAATTGTAGGATAATCTGCTCGATATCTACCAATACAAAAAAAAAAAAAAAAAAAAGCAGAATCTAAGATTCTGACAGGAATTGTGTCAAACCAGCATATCCATTTGGGGAGAATACATTTACTGTGTTGATTTTTTCAATCCATGAACATGGTGTCACTCCCCATTTATTTATATCTTCTTGATTTTTTCAGCAATATTATATCATTTTAAAAACACAAGTCCTATATAAGTTTTATTAGAGTCACAAATTATTTTTGAACTATCATATATATTTTGAATTTCATTGCCCATGTGTTTCTTGCTAATATGGAGAAATGCAATTGACTTTTTAATGTTTATCTTTTATTCTGAAACCTTGCACTCCCTTATTAACTCTAGAAATATTTCTGTAGCTTGCTTGGGATTGTCGACGTAGACAAGCATGCTATCTGTAGATAGGGACAGTTTTATTTCTTCCTTTGGGATACAGATGTCTTTTATTTCTTTTTCTTGCCTATTGAAGACTCACAGCACTATGTTGAATAAGAGTGGTGAGAACACATTGGTGTCTTATTCACAATCTTAGGGGAAAAGATGATCTTTCATCAGTAAATATGTTACTTGTAGATATTTTTGAATTCTCTTTAAGTTGAATTCCCCTCTATTTTTCTGAAACTTTTTATTATGAATAAGGGTTAAATTCTGTCAAAATGTTTTTGCACCAATTACTATGACAAATGGTATTTCTTCTATAGCTTGTGACCATGATGATTTGTTTAGGTTGATTTTTGAATATTTAACCAGCCTTAAGCCCTGAAACAAACACTGCTTGGTCATGGTTTGAAATTATTTTTATATATTGCCAAATTCTGTTTGCTAGTATATTGTTAAGAATTTTTACCTGATATTATAAGTGATATTGTTCTTTAGTCATCTCTCCCCCCCCCCTTTTTTTTTTTTTTAGTATTGTCTTTTTCTATTTTGGTATCAAAGTTATACTAGATTCATAAGATGAATTGGGGAAGTATTTTCTCCTCCTCTATTTTCTGGAAGAGATTGTTTAAACATTTAGAGATAGATTTCTCCAGTGATTCCATCTGGGCCTGAAAATTTGTGGGAGGAGGAGTTTTTAAATTATTCATTCAACATCCTTAACAGTTATAGGGCTATCTATGTAAATTATCAGTTTCATATTGAATGAGTATAGTAGTTTATGTTTTTTTCAGGAAGTAGTCTATTTTGTCTAAGTTGTCTAATATATAATATTTGTTAAGAAGTTCCCATAATATTCCCTTATTATTAATTTGATGTCTGTGGGGTCTATAGCAGGGGTTCCCAACCTATAGTAAGTTGTATAATTATTTCATTAGATATCTAACAATGTAATAATAATAGAGATAAAGTGCAAAGTGTAATGCACTTGAATAATCATGAAAGCACCCCCCCGCCCTGGGTTCATGGAAAAATTGTCTTCCATGAAAACAGTCCTTGGTGCCAAAAAGGTTGGGGACCACTGATCTATAGTAATAGGTGTTTTATTGCTGATATTGGTGGTTTTTATCTTCTCTCATTTTACTTTGTCAGTCTTCCTAGAGGATTTTGAAATTATTGATCTTTTCAAAGAACTAGGTCTTTGCTTCATTGACTTTTCTCTTTTTTCTGTTTTTAATTTCATTTATTTATTTCCTCCTTCTGCCTGCCTTGGGTTTATTTTGTTTTTCTAAGTTCGTTAAGTGGAATTCTAAATTATTGATTTGAGACATTTCTTTTTTTCTAATGTATGAATTTAGTGCTATGAATTTCCCTCTCAGCACAGCTTTAATTTTGTCACATGAATTTTGTTATAGTGTATTTTCGCTTTTAATTGTTTCAATGTAATTTACATTTTTTTTCTTCTTAACTTATGGATTTAATAGTGTGTTATTTAGTTTTTAAGTATTTGGGTATATTCCTGTTAACTTTTAAAAAATTTTCTAGTCTCATTCCATTGTGATTAGAGAATCCGCATTACATGGTTTCAACTATTTTATATTCATTGATGTTTATGACTTAGAAAATGGTCTATCCTTGTATATATTCTGTATGGTCACTTAAAAATTACATATATTCATTTTTTGGTTGGGGGAGTGAAGTGTTCTATTGGTTGATGGTATTGAGTTTTAAATATTTCCCAATTGTCTACCTACTTGTTTTATCAATTGTTTTAAAGTACTGTTAGTATCTCCAACCATGTTCGTGAATCTGTGTGTACTCCTTTCAATTCAATGGCTTTTGCTTCACACATTTTATGGCTCTATACTTCAGTGTATACTCATTTAACATTACTATATCTTCTTGGAATATAGACTTTATATCTTTATATAATTAACCTATGTCTCTGGTAATTTTCTATGTTCTAATGATTACTTTATCTGATGTTAATATTGCTACTCCTGTTTGCTTTTCATTCATGTTGGCATGATATATTTTTCCAGTCTGTCTATATCATATTTATAATGGATTTCTCTTAATCCCCTCTGATATTTGCTATTTAATTGGTATGTTTAGACTATCCATACTTAATTATAGATATGATACAGTATAAGTCTGCCGTTGATTATTTTCTTGTTTTGGCTGTTTTCTTTGTCCTTCCTATACGATACTTGAACATTTTCTAGAATTACATTTTGAATTACCTATAGTGATTGGTTTTTCTTTAAAAATAAAATGTCTTTATATTTATTGTATATATTTTAGGTGTAAAACATAATACATGTTATATATAGTAGTGAAATGATTACTAATAAGGAAAATTAACATATCTATCACCATATGTGATCATTATATCACCTCGATTAAATTTTTTTTGTGATAAGAGCAGCCAAAATATTTTCATAGCAATTTTCAGTATATGATATAATGTTATTAACTATAGTTTTCATGCTGTACATTAAATCTATAGACTTATTCATCCCACTTAACTTCAAATTTGAACCTACTGACCTATATATCCCCATTTCATCCCTCTCCCCACCTCTGGCAACTACCACTCTATTTCTGATTCTTTGTATTTGACTTTTTTAGATTCCTATATAAGTGAGATCATGCAGTATTTGTCTTTCTGTGGTGTGTTTATGTTTCTTTTAGGTTGTTTCCATATGGCTATTGTAAATAATAAAGTCATAAACATGGGAGCACAGATATCTCTACGAATTGCTGATTTCATTTTTTCGGAGTACATACCCAGCATATGGATTGCTATGTCATAATTTTGATAGTCCCTTCAATAAATGGTACTGGGAAAACTAGATATGATAAAAAAGAATGAAACTGGCCTCTTCCACCATGCTCAAAAATAAGCTCAAAATTAAAGTTCTAAACATAAAACTTGAAACCATAACATTTCCAGAAAAAATCTAAAGGGAACAATTTTTTGATATCGGCCTTGAGAATGATTTTTTGGATATCACACCAAAAGCTCAGGCAACAAAAGGAAAAATCAACAAATTGGACTACATTGAACTAAAAAGCTTCTGCACAATGGAAGAAACAATCAGCAAATAAAAAGGCAGCCAACAGATTGAGAGAAATATCTGCAAACCATGTATCTGCTAAGGAGGTAATATACAAAATATAATACAACTCATACAACTCAATAGTAAAAAAAATTTAAAAGAAAAAAACCCACTAATTTCAAAACAGGCAGAGGACCTGAATAGATGCTTTTCCAAAGAAGACATAAAAACAGCAAACAGGTATATGAAAAGATACTTAACATCAGGTGCTAATCATCTGGGAAATGCAAATCAACAACGCAATGAGATATCTCCTCATACCTGTTAGGGTGACTATTATCACAAAGACAGAAGACAAAATGTTATGGAAGGTGTGAAAAAAAGAGAATCCTTATCCACTATTGGTAATAATGTAAATTGGTACCACCATTATGGAAGACAGTACAGAGGTTTCTCAAAAAGTTAAAAATAGAATTCCTTATGGTGATTTTGAATGTATCTCATTGTAGGTTGCTTGAGTGCTGGACTTCGTATTACATGATATATACGTAACTTTTCATAGACTAATAATGTCATCATTTACCAGTTGAGAGAGAAACATTGCCTTCCTTTATTACCCTTTACCCTCTCACATTTGTAATATGATTACCTTAAATATTTCTCATACATACATTTAGAATTGCATCAGTGTTATGATTTTCCCTTCAACAAACACAATTTAGGCCAGGTGCAGTGTCTCATGTCTGTAATCCTAGCACTCTGGGAGGCCAAGGCGGGAGGATCCTTTGAGCTCAGGAGTTCAAGACCAGCCTGAGCAAGAGTGAGACCCTGTCTCTATTATTTTTTTAAAAGAAGAAAAAATATGAAGAACAAACACTATTTAGAAAACCAACAGGAAAAAGAAAGCCTGTTGTAGTTAGCTTTTTATTTTTATTTAATTGGCTTCTGTGTTCTTTACTTCCCCCGATGATCCAAGTTTCATTTTTTAAATTGTTTTCCTTTCATATTGAGAACTTCATTTTGTCATTTTTGGTGGGGGGGGGGGCGGGGGGCTAGCTGTGCTAGTGAGAAATTCTCTTGGTTTTCTTTCATCTGAGAATGTATTGATTTTTCCCTCATTCTTGAAGCATATTTTGGCTGGATATAGGTGTATGGGTTGAGAGTTCTTTTTTCCAACTCTTAAAAAACATTATTTTACTTCCTTCTGGACCTTGAGGTTTCTGATCTATTGTCATATGAATTGTTTTCCCCTTGAAAGTGTCATTTTCCTCTGCTTGCTTTTAAGATTTTTTCCTTTGTCTTGATTTTAAGAACTTTTATTATGATGTTTCTAGACATTGATTTATTTGGTTTTATCCTATTTGGAGTTTGCTAAGCTCCTTGAAACTACAGATTTGTTTTCTGCCAAATTTAGAAATTTAGAAAATTTTCAGCCCTTATCTATTTGCATAATTTTTTCCCCATCCTTTCTCCTCTCCTAGTACTGGCATAAATGTTACATTAATATCTTTCTATAGTCCCACAGACCCCTGATACTCTGTTCACTTCTATTCAGTTTATTTTCTGTTGTTTATTTTATGTCATTTCTATTTTATTTTACACCTTACTCATCTTTCCTCTGTACCCTTCATTCTGCTATCAACCCCACTTGCTGAGCTTTTTATTTTGGTTATTATATTTTTCTAGTTCTAAAATTTCAGTAGGGTCCTTCTTTATATCTCCTGTTTGCTAACACTTTCAATTTCTTTAGTGTGACTTTCTAGTTTTCCATTTGTTAAGCTGGTTTGTAATTGCTTGTTGAAGCATTTTTATCATGGAAACTTTATAATCTTTGTCAAATAATTCTGACATGCCTGCCCTTTCAATGTTGACATCTATTTTTCTTCCCTTCCCCGCTCCCCAATTCAGTTTGGGATCCTCCTGTTCTTGCCTTGATGTGTGATTTTTGATTGATAATCAGACATTTTTGTATTATGTTATGTGACATTCTGGATCTCATGTAATCCTTTGTTAGCTGCCTTTCTCTGATACCATTCTGGCAGAGGAAGGGGAGCAGGGCACTGCCTTGACATAGCCAGGTAGAGATAGAAATCTAGGTTCTACACTTGGCCATTGATGACACTTGAAGGAGGGGATTCCTCATTACCGATGAATGAGGTTGGGACTTCCAGCTCTGCATATAGTCTCTACTAACACTACAATGGAGATGGCTTCATTACCTCTTGGTGATGGCGAAAGTCTTGGCTCCCCAGTAGACCTCCTCTAATTCTACTCCACAGGTCAGTTTTTCTACTGCTGGTTGTGGGTGGAAGTCCAGGATTCCCACGTAGTCTCCACTGGCATTGTTGGGGGTAGGAGGGTGCTTGTAATTGTCCGTGGAGGATAAATGTCTTGGCTCCCTACTCAGCCTTCTTTGATACCACACTAAGTAGGCGTGTTTGGGTATCTTATTATAGTCTCAAAAGAATGGAAATCTAGGCTTACCACCCAAACTTTGTTCACACGGATGGGTTCCAAAGTATTTTTTGTGCTGTTTGGCTAAACACTGAATGGTTATTGTCTACTAAAACTAATTTTCCATCTTTCTAGACTGCCCCTTTCCTGGTCCTTTGGCTAGAGAGGACAGGTTTTTATTGGATTGTTTGTTTTGTTTGCTCTGCACCTATTGGCATTTCCAGGTCGCCAGCTTCTTCAGTTCCAAGTGTGGGATACTTAAAGCAAAACAAAAAAATTTAGGAAATTTATCACTTCATTTCTTTGGTCCCAAGGCCTTTAGCCAGTCTGCCTTCTTTCTGCTTTTAAGAGTCTTCTTATGTTTGTTCAATATGATAACCAGGGTTTTAAGTTATACTTAGTGGGAGGAATAGGGAAAAGTATATCTACTATATCTTCCGAGACGTCCCAATATTTTTTGATTAACAACTTCAATTATAATTTCAATGGCTTTTAAACTTCCAAAGCTAATGGATTCCTTTCCATCTTTAGAATAACAATATTTATTAGAATTTTAAAAAGAACATGACACAATCATGATTATTAATTATCTTCTAGTTTTCAAATGAAGCAGCCACTTCAGAAATTATATCATCCCTCCTTTTCAAGTTTTTTTTCTATTTTTATAGATATGGGGGCATCTTGAAAATCTTATGCATATTTCTTGGACCTTTAACTCTTCTCATAGTACTAGCTGACCCCGGTATCTATTAACTAGAGTGGTAGATTAAAATCCAGATAACAGTGGACGGAAACATGAACGTGAAGGAACTCTATGGGGAAAGTAAGTGTGGACAACATTTCTGAGACATTCAAATGTAAAGGGAAGGAGAGTGCAAGACTGATCAACAGAAGGAAGAGTTTTTAGTAAGAAAAAACTTGAACATAGTTTATAGTTAGTAGGCAAGAAACCTGAGAATTAAGACTAGGAGAGAAAAGGGAAAGTTGTGAAATAATCCTGAAGGAAAGGTAAGGTCTGGGGTTTCACATGCAGGGAGAGGTATTTGCTTTGAACACGGAGAGACTTAATCCAACTTCTGACTTGAGTGAGAAATAAATATAAGAAAGTATGAAAAATTAGTAAATGGAGAGGCAGAAGTTTGGAGAATATCATCACAGACACAATTGTTTGAGTTAAATTTTAAGTAAGGAATTTTCCTGAGATGAAGAAAACAACAGGTATATGGGAGGTTAAAGTGAGTAGTGAAATTTTAGGAAGGTCAGTTTTGGAAATGGAGATGACACTTATCTTCATCAAGTATAGTGATTGGCAGAATGGAGACCAAACACTTGCTTAGTTTATTATATATTATTTTGTGTTATGTTCCATCATACTTCATTTGCTCGGGTTTAGGGTTGTTTAAGACAGTCCTCATTTTAATCCAAAATTAAGATACATAATTCACTGGAAAATAAAGATCGGTGCACAAGGACAGTCGTGTGTGTCAGAGAATAGCTCAAATGATAAACAATATATCCAAGACAGGAAAGAAGAGAGCCCTGGAAAGTCCAGATTGGTTACAAGGAAATAAAGAAATTCATGAAGCAGAGAAGTTTGTGATGTCAAAGAATGATTTTAGTAATCAGAAGAAAGCAAGACATGGAAGGATGATAGGCTGGGCAGATATTAGGGAAGTTATAAAGATGTCTATCTAGCTATAAAATATTTGAAGCCTCTATTTTGGTGGAAACATTGATGCCTATATCCATGAATGAATCCATAGAGAAATGTTTCTCCTTCTCTGCCTAGCCAATCACAATCACTTGTATTGGAATTCTTATAAGTTAAAAACTAATATGTTGTTAAGTAACTGACATGTACAATTTATCTGTTACAATAACAAAATACCTTAAACAAGACATCAGAGAACAAGATTTCTGAGGTATAGTAGATCTAAATAATGGCTAGTTCCATAGGTTGAAAAGCTTTGAGAATATCTTATTGTGATTCTCTAAAACCTTGATTTTTACAACTGAATTTTGGTGGGAAGTCCAAATTTATCTCTTGAATTTTATATACATTGACACTGGTTTTAATCTTTGGGGTTACATGTAATACCTCTATTCCAATTTTCCCAGAGAAACTCTTGAAGCATTTGAAGAAAGTTATTTTAGTTGATCAGGAAATACATTGTAAGTTATTTTTAATCTACGTTTCTAATTTTTCCAATTATCTCTCATAAGGAGTTCTGAACTGAGTGAAACAATAGCACCAACTCATGGCCCTAATCTATAAGGAACACTGAAAAGACACTGAATATGTAATGATATAGGGAAACTACTGTTTTAACAGACTCTCTTTCTCGAGGACAGTACTAAATTTGGTTGGATGGAATGCTTTGATAAGCTGTAGAGTAATGAGGCAGTATGAGACATTCTCCCAAGGAGAAACATTAAGCAAAAATAAGTTATTCCCGTGTTGTCTTCTAAGGGAGCTGGGTCTGGTTATTCACATGACTTTGCTTGGGGCAACAGTGTATGCAAGGTTGGGGATAGTTCTTAGTTGTTTGGCAAAGTAGAATACTAGTAGGGAGCTGTCACTAGAGGGCCGATTGCTTACTTTTCCTCCCCTTATGCTCAGACTCTGCTCTGAATTAAGTTTAAATGAATATTTAATAAAATTTCCTTCAAAGCTCTAGAAAATTATTACTCAGCCTAGTAAATCGTTATGACCCAGTCTGGCCCAGATCACAGAACATGATTTCTAGACTTAACCTCCTGATCTTTATTATTTGAGAAACTTACATGTCTATGTGTCCCTATTAAAAAGAAGGCACCGAAAATGGAATATAATTATCTGGGTATGGTCTTGACAAGCAAAAAGTAGAAGTATCACCTTTCTTATTGTAAATATTTTATTTCAGTGGATTCAGTCATAGACTGCCTTCACTTTTTGGTGATCACATCCATAGTTAACTCCTATTTGGTTTGCTACAAAATCTATTCTTAACTTACTTTTACATATGTCTCTGTATTAAGCTTCATTTCCTCTAACCTTATACTTAGGCAATAGTTTTGAAATTTCAGGATGGGCTATTTTAAGTAAAAATGTAACATAGAGACTTGTTCAAAAATCATACAGACTTAAACTTTATACAGGAGCACACAACCTCAGCATGCACTGGAATGACGAGCTATAAAATATTTGGCACTATAGATTCCTCTTTTAGCATGCCTACTTTGTAACAAGTTCTGCATCTGAGGGTCTTTGCATAAATAGATGACACAATGATATATTGTTTTTCTGGCTCTTGTATTTGTTATGCCCCTTGTGTAAGTACTGGTCAAGCAAATCAATAAGCACAGAATACATTAACTACTGTACAAAGAATACAAATCTTATAACTGTGGGGGTCAGGGGAAACTTCTCCTTCACCCCAGGAGGTTTGCTGAGAAAAATCAACTCGCAATACGGCAGATTAATACAAGAAAGAGATTTATTTAGTGCGTGTACAGGGAGAATCACTGGGTGATTACCCAATATCCCAGTAGGGTTGAGATATTTATATACCCTTGTTTTAGAGGAGAGGGGGAGATGAGGAATATTCGTAATTCTATTTAGGAACAATAAATTGTTACTAGGGAGGATGAATAGATACTTGGGAGAAGGAATGGATGGGGAGAAACCTGACTTGTAAACGATTCTCTTTGGAAATTAAAGTAACTTGAAATGTATTATATTTAAAGTGATTCAGGCCAAGTCTGTTTGCATTCTTGATCTTGTTTCCTGTAACATATTGAGATCACAGGGAGGAGAAGGAAAGGCAATTCTTTTTGATATGTCCATAAAGTTTTATGCAGATAGAAGAAATGCTCCTTCCAACGCCTGTTGATCTCTAAGGGTCTTTAATCCAAAATACCCTTTATATCAAGCTGTTATATTGTGGTGTGAAATTTACTGAGCTCCTTCATAGCTATGTGTGCAAAAAAAAAAAAAAAAAAAATCACTAAAGCTTCTGACCTCACCTATTCCTTTTTATCCTCGCTTAATCATTAAATCCCATTATTTCATCCAAGACTGTACAGATGATTTAACTCAGGAATATACTGAAGTAAAAAACAAAAAACAAAAAAATAACTTTTCACCAAGTTTTCAAAAATACTAATTCATAGTACTATTCTTCTATAAATAAGCAAAAATAATTTTCTCACAAATATAATTAAATATTAATATCATAAAACAGAGGGATGCTGGGATTTGGAAGTAAATGTTTAATATAATCTATAGAAATAGAAATTTCCACTTCTGACCATGGTAGAGTAACTATTATAGAAATTGCCCACCTATTAGAAACAAATAGAAAACTGGGTAAAATAAGTGAAACGAATGAAACAGGCATTGGACAACAGGCAGCTCAGGACTATGATCCCCAAGAGAAGGGGAACCAAAGGGGGTGAGCTCTAACTATGTCTGGAGGCTCTTCCTGAATTTTAGCACAGGGAGGGTTGACCCTGTCAGAGCACAGTGATCTTGGTGAATGGAGGAAACAGAGATCTAAGTTTGGAGAGTGATGCAGCTAGACTTTGCAGAGCAGGGTATTGGAGACACAGAGAAAGAGCTCTGAAAGTCTGCATAGAATTTCCACTGGGTCTCTGATGAATAATATACCAAAAACACCTGAGACAATTTGTCACCAGCAGTCTTAGACTACAAAAATGTTTTAAAAAATCCATATTAAGTGAAACATAAGCCAGTAAAACCTCAGATCCTCACAAAGGAAAAAACACTAGAAATAGTATAAGTGTTAGTAAATACAGTTTTTTGCCCCATCATTTAAAAAATAGTAAACATATAATTGACTATTTAAAATAAAGGTAATAAGAACTCATTGAGCGATTTATGACATACAGAGAAGGACATATATGACAACAATAGGACGAAGTATGGAAAAATAAAAATATACTTAATAAGTTTCTTAGTGTGGAAAGCAGCATGATATTAAGGGTGGACTGTGATAAGTTAAAGGTTTATTTTGTAAACACAGAGAAACCACTAAAATTTTGTAAAGAGGTATAGCAAATAAGGTTATGAAAGAGACAAAATGGAATATTAAAAATATTCAGTCAGGTTGGGCATGGTAGCTCATGCCTGTAATCCCAGCAATTTGGGAGGCCAAGGTAAGAAGATTGCTTGAGGGAAGGAGTTTGAGACAAGCCTGGGCAACACAGAGAGACTCGTTTCTACAAAAGAGAAAAATTAGTTGGGCATGGTGATGCATGCCTGTGGTTCCAGCTACTCAGGAGACTAAGACAGGAGGATGGCTTGAGACCAGGAACTTTAGGTAGGGTTGCAGTGAGCTACAATGACATGACTGCGCTCTAGCTTGGACAATAGAGTAAGACCCTCTCTGAAGAAGAAGAAGAAGAAGAAAAAAAGCTCAGTAAATTAAAAAAAGGAAGAGAGAATATAAAATAAATAAAATCAGATAAGCCAAATAAAATGCAAATATAGAATACAACCTATGGTAAGCTTAAACAAAAGCACATCAATAATTACGTTAAATGTAAATAGTCTACATATCCCAAGTAAAAGACCAAAGCTGTTAGAACAGAGAATAAAAGATACAATTAAATCCATTTTAAATGTAAAGCCCCCAATAGCGGAAAAGTAAAACGATAAAAAATAATGACATACCCTAATAACCTTATTAGGAAGAAAGCTAATGTTACTATATTAATATCATAAAAAATCATATTTCACAATAAAGAATGTTACCAGGGATTAAAAAATATTTAGTAATAACAAAAAATTAATTACTTAAGAAAAAAGATCTTAAATGTGCATGCCCTTAATTGAAGAGATTCAAAATATATGATACACAAAAGTGGTAGAACTGAAAAAGAAATTGACAAACCCACAATTATAATTAGATAGTTCAACAGTTTTCATAATTGATAGAAAAATAGATGGAAAATCAGTTAGAATACAGAAAAATAGAATACTACCAATTCAACTTGACCTAATTGACATTTATAGAACTTTCTGCCAAACTACTGCAGAATATTTAGTCTTCTTAAATGAACATGAAATATTTACTAAATTAGACTATATTTTGGGTCATTCAACTCAAAAGAAATAAAATAATACAGAATATGTTTTTGATAAGTAGCAAATAAAAGTAGAAATGAATAAAAATACCTGGAAAATCAAATATTTAGAAGTTAAACATACTTCCAAATAACTTCTGAGTCAAATAAAAAATTACAAGGGAATTAAAAATAGTTTTTCCTATTGAATGCTAATGTAATACAAGCTGTCAAAATTTGTGTGATGTGGTTCAAGCAGTGCACAGAAGATAATGTATATTTTTAAATACATTTAAAAAAAGAAAGATTTAAAATCATTGATATAAATTTCCAACTTAAGGAAGAAAAAGATGAGAATATTAAATCCCAAATTAAGCAGAAAAATGGAAACATAAAATCAGAAATCGATAGAATTAAATATATACACATAATAGGGTAAATAAGGAAAACCAAAATCTGGCTATTTGTAAAGACCTAACAGACATTTACACAACACTCTATACAGAAACTACTGAATATACATCCTTCTCATCAGCACATGGGACATTCTCCAAGATTGATCATATCACAGTCCACAAAACATGTTTCAAAAAATTTTTTTAAAAAGTCAAAATCATACCATGTATCTTCTCAGACCACAGTGTAATAAAACTAGAAATCAATTCCAAGAGAAACAAACAAATCCACATGAAGTCATTGGAAATTAAACAACCTGCAGCTGAATTATCTTTAGGCTAATGATGAAATTAAGATGGAAATCAAAAGATTCCTTGAGCTGAGTGACAATGGGGACATAAACTATCAAAATCTATGCGATACAGCAAAAGCAGTCTTAAGGAGAAAATTCATAGCCTTAAATGACTATATCGAAAAGACAAATTAACAACCTAATATCACACACTTCAAAGAACTAGAGAAGGAAGAACAAACTAAACACAAAGCCAGCAGAAGAAATGAAATAGTGAAGGTCAGAGCAGAATTAAATAAAATGGAAAATAAACAAGCAAAAAATACAAAGGATCAAAAAAACAAAAAGTTGGTTCTTTGAAAAGAAACAGAATTGACAGAATTCTAGCTAGATAAACCAAAACTAGAAGAGAAAGGACCCAAATAAGTTCAATCAGAAATGAAAAAGGAGATATTGCAATGGATACCACAGAAATACAAAATATCATTCATGAATAGTACAAAAATCTCTACACACATAAACTAGAAAACTTGGAGGAAATGGATAAATTCCCGGAAACACACAACCTCCTAAGACTCAATCAGGAAGAAATAAAAATCCTGAACAGACCAATAACAAGCAG
This sequence comes from Indri indri, assembly GCA_004363605.1. Taxonomy (NCBI): domain Eukaryota; kingdom Metazoa; phylum Chordata; class Mammalia; order Primates; family Indriidae; genus Indri; species Indri indri. The sequence continues at coordinate 30,297 of RJWJ010015625.1, forward strand.
CAAGATTGAAATAGTAATAAAAAAATCTCCGATCAATAAAAGCCCCAGACAAAATGGATTCACAGCCAAATTCTACCAGACCTACGAAGAAGAACTGGTACCTGTCCTACAGAAATTATCCTATAACATCAAGAAAGAGGAAATCCTCCCTCATTCTAAGAAGTCAGTAAGGACTAATTTGGTACTAAAGCCTGGAAAGAACTAAAAAAGAAAAAAAAGAAAAACACTACAGACCAATATCCCTTATGATATTAGGAGACTGAACATAGATGCAAAAATCCTCAGCAAAATACTAGCAAACCAAATTCAACAGCACATCAAAAAGAAAATTCACTGTGATAAAGTGGGTTTCATCCCAGGGATGCAACGATGATTCAACATACACAAATCAATAAATACAATTCACCACATGAACAGAAAAAAAAAAAAAAAACCATAATATCAATAGATGCAGAAAAAGCATTCAACAAAATCCAGCACCTTTTCATGATTAAAACCCCCAACAAATTAGGCATAGAGGAAACATACCTTAAAATTATAAAAGCCATATAAGACAAACCCTCAGCCAACGTCATACTGAATAGGGAAAAGTTGAAAGCATTCACCCTAAGAACTGAAACAAGACAAGGGTACCTGTTGTCAACACTACTATTCAACACAGTACTGGAAGTCCTAGCTAGAGCACTCAGGAAAGAGAAAAAAATAAAGTGTATTTAAATTGGGAAAGAGGAGGTCAAACTATCACTTTTCGCTGACCATATGGTCTCGTATTTAGAAAACCCCAAAAACTCCACCAAAAGACTCCTAGAATTGGTTAAAAAATTCAGTAAATTCTCAGATTAAAAAAATCAATATACGTGAATTGTAGCATTTTTATATTCCAATAACAGTCAAGTTGAGAGTCAAATCATAGGCTCAATACCATTCACAACAGATACAAAAGAATTAAAATACTTAGGAATATACCTAACCAAGGAGGTGAAAGATCTCTACAAGGAGAACTATGAAACAGTGAAAAAAGAAATTGCAGATGACACAAACAAATGGAACATCTCATGAATGATTATAATGTTACAGTAATCGAAACAGTGTAATGTTGTTAGGCATATAGATCAGCGGAACAAATAGAGAATCCAGAAAAAGAATCAAATTTTTATAGTTAATTGATTCTTAACAAATTTACCAAGTTGCTTGAACTGAAAATGGTAGTCTTTCAACAAACGGTGATGGAACCACTGGTACACAGGGGGAAAAAATGAATCTTGATGTTTACTTCACCATAATCACAAAATTAAATTGAAATACATCATAGAGCTAAATTTAAACACTAAAGCTATACAATCTCTATAAGTAAATATGGTTGAAAATTTTGCAACCTTGGCATAGGCAACACTTTCTTAGGACACAAAACGTATTAACAATAAGCAAAGCAACAAAAGGATAAATGGTGATCATTTAAAAAAAACCTTCTACTCATCAAAAATACCATTAAGAAAAATAAAACAACAAAATACATACTGAAAAAAAATATTCACAATAGATGTAATTGGCAAAAGATTCTATTGTGACTATCTCAGGAATCTTACATCGCAACAATGACAGACAAATCCACCATTACAAATTGCCAACAAATTTGAAAAGACTTTTCACAAAAGAACATGTAAGAGAGGCCAGGGGACAAGAACAGCTGTTCAACGTCATTGGGAAGATGAAAATTAAAGTCATATTAACAGTATATTTTTCTAATTCCCACTACATAGGTAAAACTAAAAATAAGATCAACAATACTAAGCATTGGCAAGGATAGAGAACTGGGATTCTTTATACATTACTGATAAGATTGTAAAATGATACAACCATTGCAGAAATCAGCCTGGCACTTATTTAGAAGTTAACTATATGACATTGCACTTCTACTCCAAGATATTTCTTCAGGAGGTAGATACTCTGCGTTCACAAAAAGACTTGAATGTGAATACTTATTGCAGCCGTGTTCAAAAAATTAAAAACTGAATACAACCCAAATGTTCATTAACAGGTCAATAGATATTTAACAAACTATTGTATAAGCATGCTGTAAAATACTATCCAGCAATAAAAAGAAGTGATCTACTGATACGTGATAAATGAATGAATTTCAAATAAATATGCTGAGAAATCAAAGACAAAACCTAAAAGGTATATATGGTATAATTCCATCGATATGAAAGCCTATTAAAAGTAAAATTAATCTATAGTGAAACAAGGTGGAATGGTGGTTGCCTCAGGCAGAGGTGAGTTGGAATTGCCACCGTGTGACAAGAGGGAGAGAAAAGTATGCTATATTGTATTAATTTTCTGCAACTGCTGACATAAATTATCATGAATTTAGCAACATAAAGCAACACTTACTTATTATCTTGCAGTTCTGTAGGTCAGAAGTCTGGGTATAATGTGGCTTTCTGGTTCTCTGCTTTATACTTCACAAGGCTGAAATTAAGGTGTTGGTATGGCTGTATTCCTTTCTGGAGACTGAGGATAAATCCACCTCTAAGCTCATTTAGGTTTATCGGAAAAATTCAATTCCATGCACGTATAAGTCTGAGTTCTTTGCTGGCTATCAGCCAAGAGTCATTCTCAGCTTCTAGAAGCATTCCTTGTCTTATGTTCCCCTTCCTCCAATGGGAGGAATCTTTGCTGACATCAAAAGCAGGTAGAGTCCCTTCCACCATTTGAAATCTCTGACTTCTTTTCTGCCTTCTACTTCTGCTTTTCAGGGCTTGTGTGATTGCATTGGGCCCACCTGGTAATCCAGGAGATGATCCCTCAGCTAATTAGTAAAATTAATTACATGTGCCAAGCCCCATCACAGAAGTACCTAAATTATTGTTTGACTAAATAATCAGGATACTGAAATAAGGCAGTGTGTGGCGGGGATTAGACTTTTTAGAATTCTGCCTACATATCTTGATGGAATAGTGGCTATATAGGTGTATTTATATGCCAATGTACACCAAACTGTTCACTTAAAATGGGTTAATTTTATTATATATAACAGACCTTAATATAGTTAACTTAAAACAAAAATAAAGATCTGGAGAATATTTATAGTGAATAGAAGTATGCAAGAAAGGCATGAGGTATGCTTTCAAAGAAATAAAAGGCCACAGTCAGAGAATGCCCTTAGTAAAATGTAGTACATTTAACATTTTATATATACATATATATATGATTTAGCAATATATAACTACATACATAATATAATATGTATATTCAATTAAATGATTAAAAAGTTAACTCTTTTTTCTAAAATGACTTCTCTCAAAGAACTCTGTTTCTCGAATTTGAGAAAAAAATTAAACAATAGCAGGAGAAGAAACAACCAAATGATAGGTAATTAATGTCACATTCCTCTTGAGTAACTTTTATGCCAGTTTTCCATAAGCTTGCATAAGTAAATCTAGATGCCATTAGAACTGACCAGATAAACACTGTGTGAAGTAAGATTTTTCACAGAGAATAGTGTCTAGAACAGTGTTGTGCAATAACAATATAATGTAAGCCCCATAAGTAATCTTAAATTTTATAGCAGCTGCATTATAAAGTAAAAAAAAACAGATAAAATTATATTTATTTTATTTAACCAGTATATCCGAAGTATGATAATTTCAACATGTAGTCAATATAAAAATTAAGGAGATTTTTACATTCTTTTTTTTAAAGAATAAGTAACTGAAATTTTATATCTTTAAAATAGTAAGTATGGTGATCAAATTTACGACTCAACTTGGAGAGTATTTTTTGGTAGAACTTTGGGTAGAACAGATTGCCTTCCATGATGTGGGTGGGCCTCATCCAATTAGTTGAAGGCATAAATAGAACAAAAATATGAGGGACTTTTCCAAAAGACTGCATTGGAGTTCATTAGCACCATTATCCCCCCTACATCTCAAGGATACCAGCCTTCAGAGTGGAACTGCCTCAGCTCTCCTGGGTCTCCAGCCTGCTGACCCACAGTACAGATTTGGTCTTGCATGACTCCATAAACACGTGAGCCAATTCCTTATAATCTCTCTGTCTCTCTCTCTCTGTCTCTCTCTATATATATACATGAATGTCTGTTTATGTGAGATAATATATCTCCTATTCATTCTGTTTCTCTGGAGAACTCAAATACCATAAGTTTTTATTTTGTGCTTTAAGCACATCTGAGTACAATTAAAACTTCAATTCCTTAGTTGCACCTGCCACATTTTAAGTGTTCAATATTAACAGGTGACTAGTGGACACTATAATGGTCTAGAGTGAGTATTAGTAAATCTTTTTCTCTGAAGGACCAGATAGTAAATATTTTAGGCTGTCTAGGTCATATAATTTCTGTTACAAATACATACTCTACTGTTGTAGCGTGAAAGTAACCATAGACATTATGTAAGCAAATGGGTGAGGGTATGGTTCAATAAAACTTTATTTACAAAATCAGGCAGCAAGCCAGATTTATCTAGCCAGCTGTAACTTGCCAACTAATGCTCTAAAGGAATTGAAGCAATTTTCTGGCTTTATAATTCTATGATTTAAAGATAGCTTTTGATTTTGATTAAAGAGGTTATTTGCTCTGAAAATTATCCTTTCAACTGACAAGGCAATTTTATTAGCTTTCCCTCATCTTGTTGAATATCAAATAGATGAAACATTTATAAGGAATAATTAAGTCCACTTATATAATATATAGATAATTTGGAGTATTTAAAAATATTAATGTAGTTTGTGTCATCAATATTGTTTTGAATGAATTGACCTACTAATTCCATCAACAATCTGCATGTTGAAAACCATTATAAGTTAGAGAAATGGTTTTCAGATAAAATTAATAAAGAAATGGTCTGATAAGGGCAAACGTTCTTAGTAAGATGGACATTATATATTAAGGAAAATATTAGAATATTTCAATATGTTTACTTCCTATTAGGAGAGTTTTCTATAAATAATATTTATATGATAACACTTTCTCTTTCTGGTTACTTAATTCTAGCTGCCAAAAGATATGACAAACACATGCTTCCTAGATTAATATCTGGCTCTAACCAGAAGGTGTTGGGAACAGAAGACACAATTTACAGTGAATTTTTAAATCCATACATAATCTGTAAACATGAACATCCACACGTTTTGGCTTGAAGACAGACTTTAACCATTTGCTTGTGTCCCCAGGGAAGGTGTGAGTGGGCACATGTTTGTATTCAAGTTGATGTTAGATACCATCAGCTGCTGCATCAGATAATTAGTAATTGGAAAGTTCTGTCACAGTGTTGTACGTTCCACTTAACTTTGGCCCGGAAGTAAAACCAAGGTCAATTGGAAAAGAAGGTACCAGCTGAGAAAAGCCCAAATGATTCTATTATGTTTCAGACCACTGTGAACTCCATGAACAGGGTGCACTGGGCATTTGCTTTCAGATAACTTCCAGGCTTTGACCTTGACAAAATCAAGCAATGTCTAGACAGAACTGTCACCATGCTTATTTTGTCTGGATGGATGGCTAGGTCAAATAATTAACTGATTAATTAGACATTCAATAAATCTTTAAGTGATGTAATTAATTAACTT
>RJWJ010015626.1:0-35846 GCA_004363605.1 Indri indri
GAAGTTAAAGACCCATCCAGGAGTCCCCTGGAGTCCTCTCCCTTTGTTCTTTTAGCTCTACTAGTTTTCAAACTCCACCCCTAAAACCACAGGTTCATAAATGCCGGTAAACAGAAGATAAAAGTACATTTCGCTCACTTCGGAGTGGGATGAGGAGCTCAGCATCACTCTTCAAAATTGCTTTACATCCCGAGGGCACTGCACAGACTGAAAACCACTGCACCTCCCACCCTCTCCGCTGTGGCGTTTAGGAAGAGACAATCCGGCCGGACTTGGTGCAGTGGGAGGGCCCCGGGGCTCCCGCACCGCCCCAGGCCCTCGGCCGGCCAAAGCGTTTACTCCACTACAGCCTTGGCTTCCAATGCACGTTCCTCCCCTCCCCGAATCCATCCGTTCTTTCGTTCATACGGTGATGGGCTTATTTTCATTTCTTGCCTTCGTTTACAAAGCAAAACGTTTAGAGTGCACGGGAGTGGGGTGGAGGTCCGGATCCTCTCGGGCGGCCCGGCGCGGCCTAGTCGGCGCTCCGCGCGGGGTGCAGCACCCGCAGCGGGATCTCCAGCCTCTCGGGCCGCTCTCCGCGCCGCAGGTAGCGCCGCCTCCACGTCGCCAGCCTCTGGAACGGCCTCTGCAGGCTCGAGCGGCCCCACAGGCCGCGCTCCTGGGCCGCCTTGCCCGAGCGCGCGTACTTGGCCTTCTTCCTGCGCGGGCCGCGCCCCGCCGGAAGAGCCGCCGCCAGCACCAGCAGCCCGAGCAGGAGCCGCCGTCGCTGGCGCCCGTGCGCCGCATGACCACCTCCGACTGCAGGCGCGCCATCGGCTCCAGCAGCGCGTGCTGCACGCCGCCGCGCCGCGAGTCCGCCATGCCGGGCTGGGGCCGCCTGTCGGAGCGCGCCGGGTGAGGGCCCGGGGCCCAAGTCTCGGGAACTGCGGGGCTCGGCAACCCTGCGGCGGCCTCCAGGACTCAGGAGGGCCCCTCGCGTCCCTTTGCGGCCTCCTCCGGGGAGTGTGCCCCAAGGCCTCCCTCACGGGTTTAGGTTGCCAGGGAAACCGGAACGGTGACCCCACAATGCCCAGCAGAGCCCTCCACCCTCTGCCACCGAGGGAGTCACCAGAATCCAGACACTCAAATAATTCCTCAGTCCCCAAGGCAGTAGGCCAGGTTCGCTGTCGAGTGGTTTTCAGACGTGGCCTCAGACAGGCAGGAGAGGGCCTTACCTCGTTCGCCGATACGTCAGGCGTCTACCGCGGCGGTGGCCGCGCAGCCTTCACTGGATCAAGGCCTGCGTTTCAGTCTCAGGCTCGTGTTGCCCCGGTGGTTTATATTTTGTGAACTGGTTTCAGGTGTTCTGTACTCTTCTGCGAGTAGGAAACCAGAGCTTAGGGAAAGATCTCGAAACCTGATTTTCTTCATCCAGCGTCACTCAAAGGCCTCTTCTCTTCCTTGCAGGATTATGATTGATTTTTTTTTCCAATAATTTTTACCTCATTGCACACATAAGATTTTTGAAGAAAATTTGGAAAAACTAAAACAATGAAGAAAGAAAACCTTTTTTCCTGCTTTACATCCTTTTTTGCACTTGTCAACTTTCTCAAATTCAAGTAAAGAAAAGTTAAAATAATAATAGCTACTATGTATCATACCTACTTTGTGCTAAGCCTTCTACTTAACATTTTGCTTAACTTTTCTAATTTTGTAGCCCACTGACAAGTGAGCAGTCTCTGGAGTGGGTACTCTTGAGTTTGAATTCTGGCTTCAACATTTACTAGCTTTAACTTTGGGCAAGTTACTTAACTGCTCAGTGCCTCAGTTTACTCATCTGTAAAATTAAGATAACAACCTACCTCAGAGGGTTGTTGTGAAAATTAGATGAGATAATGTATGCAAAGCATATAGCGTGTGGTTGGCATAGTAAGTGCACAGTGAATTATTATTACACAATCCTCACAACAGCTCAAGTGCTTCCTAAGTAAAGTGATATTCCCATTTTGCTGACTGAGAAAACTGAAGCCTAGGCGGGTAAAATCATTTACCTGAGATAACATAGCTTTTAAAAGTTAATAAAGGGGTTCAGAATGTCACCTCAAAATATGCCACTTTGGCGTGTTGATTATTTGGAGCTAAAAGAAATTGAGAACCAGCCAATGCAAGAAAAGCTCTGACTCCCCCTCAACTGCCTAAAATAAAGTACAAATTTCCACTTTTATAAAGGCAATTTACATTTATAAAGGAATTTTTCATTAGTAAAAGTATCTGTACCAGGAAGAAAGCTACTCGAAGACTTTAATCACCCGAGAGACTTTTATCTGCTTACCTTTATTCACCATAAATTTTCTCCCCCCCACCTTCCCATAGTTTGTCTCCATCATCACTCCTAGAAACCCCAATCCCCTGTGGACCTAAAGAGAAGAGGCTGAGGCACAAAATACAATTTAAAGAGTTTACTTGAGCTAAAGTAAAGACAGGTGCCTGGGACACACTTCCAAGCCGCCTTGGGGAGTGCTCCGTCAGCCTTTGTTACAAGCAGGTTTTCAGAGTTAAAGGGGACAAGGAGGGGACTGATACAAAGTTGTTTGACAGGAATTCTCATTGGTCTCCAGAGATAACACTGATTAGTGATTGGCCACATGTTGTTGGACTATAGGGTATGAGTCATGGTGTCCTGTGTATGTTGTTTTATAGCCACTTAGTGTCAGTCTAGAGCCCAAATAGCAAGAGGCTTCAAAAGATAATTATTTAGGTCAAGGGGATGTGAGAGGTGACTGCAGTTACATTTTAAATGCTTCTCTGGGCCTAATAATGTAAAGGGGCTCACATTCCTTAGATAAAAAGTTTTTTTTTTCTTTCTCAAACCTGAGAGGTGACAGGAGACAAACTCATGACCTCTTCCCAGGAAGATAGGAGACAAGTGGAAAATGGTCTTACAGCTCCTCACAAGCTTCCCGTCCATACCCTCACGTTCTCAGGGGATCTGGGGGTGATTAAGTTAGATCCGGACTTAGATTCACCTGTAATTCAAGCCTGGCCTATGTGGGTTTGTACAAGGTCCCCAGGTGCTATTCTCTTGTACCAACTACTTCACGTTTCCCAAATCTTTCTCTGGCTATTATGGGCTAAATTGTACCCTCTCCCCTAGTTCATATGTTGACCCCGAGAACCTCAGATGTGACTGTATTTGGAGACAGGGCCTTTAAAGAGGTAATTAAGTTAAAATGAGGGCATGAGGCTAGGCCGGTGTCCTTGTAATTAGAGGGGATTAGACATAGATACAGAGGGCAGAGCCTGTGAAGACACAGCGAGAACACAGCTACCTACAAGTCAAGGAGACAGGCCGCGGAAAAAGTCACCCCTGTTGACACCTTGATCCTGGACTTCCAGCCTCCAGGATTGTGAGAAAATGTCAGCTGTTTAAGGCACCTATTCTGTGGTACTGTATTGTGGTGGCCCCAGAAAATAAATACACTGGCCGACGGGCATTTGCCTCCCATTTTATTTTTGCTTCAAACCCCTCTCTTATTCCATCCTCAAGACACCAGGAGGCACTTCCTTGGCACCCCAGTGCTCAGGCTCCTTGGTGCAAAATTTCCTTCTGTGGATGCTCTCTGTGCAACTCCTGCCAGGCCTGGGCAGCTGCCGCTGCTCTCAGGCCACCCACTGTCCCCACCAGTAAAGGTCTGGGCAGCCTGAGAAAGAGCCTCAGGCCTGACTTAGAGATCTGAGCTTTCAGACACCTGTTACCATCCACAGCTGCTCAGGCTGGTCCCAGAGGACCCTCAGTCTAAGACTTACAGAAAAAATTCAGGATGCCCTGTTGAAATTGCATGTCAGATAAACAAGAAGTAATGTTTTAATACAAGTACATCCCAAATACCATATAGGCCTATTTATACTAAAAAGAAATATTTGTTTATCTGAAATTCAAATTTAACTAGGCATCCTGTAGTTTTATTTGTTACCCTACCAGGGTTATGGAGAGAGTCCAGTGCCCTCCCATAAGGGCCCTTTGGGGGAAATTTTCCTTCACGTCCCTCAGCAGATATCCTGGGCCAAAAGCTGCCTAGAAGCTGGGGACTGTCTACATTTGCTAACCGCAGCCAGGAGCAGGCTTCCTAGGCCCACCTTGTCCTAGCCCAGGTTTGCAAAATAGCACCAGAGACCCAGAGTCTGCCAAGTTGAGAAGGGCTCACCCTATAAAATAATGGGGTATAGGAACCTCCAGTCGCCCTCCCTAGGATTTTAAAGAAGTGACAGCAGATTTGGACATAGCTCATGGTACCCCAAAATCCAGAAAAAGAGGCAGAATAGTACATTTAAGACCATGAGTTTTGAGGTTATACAGACCTGATTCCGAATTACCAGTATGGCCTTGCGGTAAGTCATGGACTTTCTCCAGCCCAGCTGTCTCATCGGAACATGGGGTTGCTATTCCAACCTTTCCTGCAATGTTGTTGTGAGGAGCAATGAGACAGGCACAGAGGGGCTTAAGACAGTGCGTGGCACGAGGCAGGTGCTCCACAGTGGTGGCGGCTGCAGCTACGGAATCTCTCATTTTTGCCTGCTCTCCTGAGTCCCAGCAGTGCCTTTGTTTCCGAAGGCCTAGAGCTAATGACAAGCTCTGTGAGCTCAAACTCCTGGAAACTCTCCCAGGAAAACTTGGGGTGTGGAGATATGTGATAGAAAAGAACAGATGGCTTCCGTATTTTTGGTGGTATGAACGGCAAAAGGTCAGTGAGCTCTGCAGGAGGGAGCATGGTGCCAAGGGGACCCAGCCCATGGGACAGCCGTCCTCACCTCTGCATCCTACCCTGCCCTGTCTCAGACACCTTCTGACCATATGACCAGGAACAGGTGGAACGGTGCCAGCCAAGCCGTGGGATTAGGAGATTAGGCCTATGCCCGATCCCAGGAAGGCCAGGTCAGTGACATCTCTGTATGTGAACAGGGACACGTTTGTAAGCAGAGACATGAAGTGAGAGAATGAGATCACCCATGGTGACACCTGCCATTACCCAGATAACTGGGCCAGAAGTGGGGTGCAGAATTGGAACAAAATAGAACAGATTTCACCTCTTTGCAGATATTTTGCCCTCATTCTAGTCTAGAGACTCTGCAAGGTTAGCATTTCAAAATTGCTCTTTATTATAAGAACCAAACGTTTTCTCCAGATATTTTGAGATACAATTTTGACGAAATAAATTCATCACAGGAAAGGCCTGGTTCCCATATTAGGAAAGTAAATTCTGCATCCAAGGACATTGGGTAACCACACCCTTAAATGTTTATATGATGTAAGAACAACTCTTAATGTGAGGGAACCAGATTCTCTCCCCATTCCTGTGTGTGGTGTGGGCAGATATTTTCATCAGGATGTCAAGGCTACTGAAATGTTAGTGTAACCTTGATGTCAGACAGGGCCTTTGTTTGGAAGCCTCCCGAATCCATGGTCTGTGGACATGCAAAGCACTTCCCCCAAGATTTCTACAACTCCTTTTTCTCCTAATTCCCTTTTCTACACGTACTCCTCTCTCTGCCCGCCTCTCTGCCTTTCACAAAACCCCCTCCCACATGAAGCATAAAATGTTCTGAAATTCATAGGCTTTCATGGAGATTTTGGAAGAAGAATTGATACAAACAACTTCCCAAAGAACAGTATCACAGTTCTCAAGGTGCCCTTAACCTCAGTGGCTAAACCCCAGCCTTTCTCATTCTACCTCGATTGATTGATTGATTATTTGGCAGAGTCTTGCTCTGTCGCCTCGGGTAGAGTGCAGTGGTGTTTTTCTTCTGTTTTTAGTTGCCCAGCTAATTTCTTTCTATTTTTAGTAGAGACAGGTCTTGCTGTTGCTCAGGCTGGTCTCAAACTCCTGACCTCAAGTGATCCTCCTACCTCAGCCTCCCAGAGTGCTAGGATTACAGGCGTGAGCCACCGTGCCCAGCCTTCCTTGCTCTTTTTAACCCGTATCTTCTCACTACTCTTCTCTCTACTTCTCTTTCCTCCTCTTTTGAAGAAGGAAACAAAGATTTCTTTCCCCTTGTCCAGAGCAAAGGAGCTTCCCCCTTCCACGGTTATCTTGACACTCGTAGATGGCTGACTTCAGGATTTTCCCTGCCTCAAGCATGCCTGATATTTTCTTAGAGATAAATATTTCTACCTAAGAAGAATTATTTGCCGCCTCCTTACAGGAAGTCTGTTTCTCTTGTTATAATGTAGACCTTTGCAGGGTTACTTCCCTGTAAGACCCAAGGTGGTGGCTTGGGTGAGTGAAGATGGAGGCAGAAATATTCTTGCGTGAGATCATCACGTCGCCACCACTACCACCTTCGTCATCACTGCCATTCATTAACTCTTGCTATTCTATGTAACCCAAGGGCATTACATGCATGATCTCATTTCAGCCTCACAGCAGGCCTGTGAGGTCAATAGAAACACTCTCATTTCACAGGTGAGGACAGTAAGTGTAAATTGCCACGGACTGCTCTACAGCTAAGCAGAGATGACAGGCTAAGCTAGAAAGGCTTGTGGGCATAATCCCTGCCTTGTGGATCAACTGGGAATTCGACTTTCCCTCCCAGATGGACCACCAGGAATGACCAGGGTAGGGTAGAGGGAGGTCTGTAAGATTCAAATAGACAAAAATATGGGACTTTTATGAGAGAAGCAGCTTTGATATTGTCCTTAGGTAAGGACGCTGCACAATTAGATGCTGTCTGGTGTTGGGAAATAAGGCCCTGGCCTTGTGGAGACAGGGAGCTGGAAGGAAAGGGACCCAGGAACAGCTGTACGAGGTCCTGGGAATAGAAAATAGTTCTGTTAAACCAGGGCATAGAAAGGAACCAGCTCTGTGTGCTTGTTAATCACATTAGTTATTATGGGGTCATTAACCTCTAGACTGTAAACATAATGTTGTATACTGTCGAGTTCCTTCTGCGCCTCATTCATTTCAATTTTTCTATTAATGTCCTTTGAATATTCTCTTAGACGACACCAGCCTACTTCACTTATGATTAAGAAGATATAGAAAGGGGGAATTTTTTTAATAGTCAAAGTTTTAAATAGGAACTGTGTACAAGTTGTATCCAGGTAAGGTAATAGCAGAAGGAATCCAGAGAGAATTTCTGAAAGAAAGGTGAAATTCAGAGTGGAGGCGGCTGGGATAGTCTAGCCACACTCCCCTGTCCTCTCCTCTGCCCTGACTTCGCCACCCAAAACCGTGAGGTCGTAACAACCAATACAATGGGCCTTGTAAGGTTACTGATTGAAATATTAATAAATCAACTGGGAAAGGGGGAATTCGAATATAGACTTGGTATGAGATGGCACTAAGGAATTAATAATTTTATTAGGTGTGATAATGGTGTTATAATTTTCCAATAGAAAATTTTTAGATGCATACTGAGGAATTTAAACATGAAGCATTATGATGTCTGGAATTTACTTTAAAATATCCAGGAAAAAAAAGGACGGCAGATCCGTGGGTGACACGCCTGACGAAACATAGATATCTGTTGCAGCTGGGGTGCTGGGTGTGTGGGAATGGTGTAGTCCCCGTTGTTATGCATATTGGGGAATTTTCAAAGAGAGGTGTTTGGAGAGGCTCGAATAAAGAGAGTTTGCTGTTGGGTCCCCTTAGTGCAGTGTCATGTGGAAAACAGACACACTTACCCCAGTGGTTTGACGGAAGGTTGAAACCACCTTCCTCAACTCCGAGCCGTTTCAGAAGAAAGAGATTTGCCTGGGTCAGTGACCTAGATTTCCACCTAATTTGGCAACATCTGCAGCCCAAAGGCAATCCCAAGAGGTAAGCTCTGAGGAGGGAGGATGTGCCCCCACGTTACACAGGACCCCACAGGCAGGGAGGCCAAGCTGACCTACTTCCAGATGGTTTTCTCACTCTACTCAGAGTTTCCAAGTCACAAAGTTAAAATGATTACCATAAAGTCAAATTACTTTCCTCTTGGTGTCTTGTTTCCACACGTGGAACAAGTGTGAAATATCCATTCTTCCAAGTGAAGTATCACAAGAATGGAAAAAGAAACACCACGTGTACCCACCATTCAATTGGAACTAACCAATCAACACTTATGTGCACATATGGAAATAACGTTCATTGGAAGTCAAGCAGGGGGCAGGGGGAGGAGGGGTTGGGTAAATTCCCACCTAATGGGTACAGTGCACGCTATCTTGGGGATGGGCACACTTACAACTTTGACTCAAACGGTACGAAAACAATTTATGTAACCAAAACATTTGTACCCCCATAATATTCCGAAATTTTTTTAAAAAGTGTGAAATAACAGTGAAGATGGGGACAGTCAGATTTGAACCCTCCCAAGGACAGCTGTGTGGCTTTGGGTGTAGCCATGAGTATAAAGCCGCAAGCTGCGCAATGACATGAAGTCACACAGGTCCCCGGTGCCTCCCCGGCCCTTGTGCCGTTTGCTGCATGAGTCCGTCGGCAGCCTGAGTTTTTGAGGTGCAGACTGAAGAGGTACCGCCCTGAGGTAGTTGGGCATAAAATCCAGGTGATTCAAATAAACAGGGGCTGAGCTCTAGGAGGCTAGGCTACGTGGCTGCTTTCCAATCTCAGCTTCGTTGAGAGAGACTTGGCCATGGGCTGCATTTACTTTGGCGAATGTTTTACTTAAGGAAACCCAAAACATTTGTTTCAACCAACAAATTCCTTATTGAACACTCAACAGTCATCACGGCCTCAAAAGAAAACATTCGGGTAGGGAATGTTGTTTCTAAAAAGAAACGAAGGCTTCAATCTCGGTGGTTTAGGCTGGTGAGAAGTCAGGGCCAGGCAGATTTTCAAGACTTTCCCACCTGCGAGGTGTGGGGAGGTGGTGGGGACGGGAAGGCACCTTCTGGTTATGGCTTTTCTCTTGCACACGGGAGCCCTGTTCCCTCAGCTGGGAGGAGAGCTCTCCGTGCCTGCACAGCTCCTGGGACAGAACAGTGTCCCCAGGAGAGGAGACATGGAAATGGGTGCTTGCCCAGCCCACTCCCCTGCCTCTGAGAATCGTCTCAGGCCCTCGGCCTTCCTGTTAAGTGGCCCCACTCCTCCCAGAACAGAGGGTAGAACCCAAACTGCCTGAGAGGCAGTCTCTTGCCCAGCAACTGGGAATTAGGACAGAGATTCTGGCTAGGCAGGTGTGGGTGCGGGAGCCGGAAGGGCATGCCAATTTGGGGGCAAGGACACCATTGTACCCACCACTGTACCTGTCGGAGCTCAGAAAACAGTTCCCCGGGCTAAGGGCTTCAGAAGCAGCCTCAGAAGCGAATGTTTTTCTCTGACCTTCTTTCCTCCTGCCTCTCAGTCCCATTCTCCCCAGAGGCTGGCCATGGGAACTAGAATCCCTCCTCCCCAGCTGGCTCATAAAAGGCAGAACCCCTTTTCCTGAAAGCCAGTCGTAAAACATAAAATTATTCTGTGTAAAAACTGGCCCTAAAGAAATTACCTGGCCTACCTTGTCTGACTGTAGGTCATAAGACCCCCATTCCAGAGAGGGTCCTGCCCCACACCCAGAAGGAAGGATGCTGCTCAGAGAGGCCAAGAAGGATCTAGACAGACAGGCCTCGCTGGTTTTCCCCACTCGGTCTATTAACTTTAGATCATACCCTTTTTGTCCAGTCCTATTTCTACATGGCTGTTCATACTGTTGAACCTAAGCATAAAACTGGACAACTTCCCCTGTAGCTTTGGGTCTTCATTCTGAAGGTTCCTGTGTATACACATTAAATAAATGTGTATGTCGTTTCTCCTGTTAATCAACTGCCTCATGTCAGTGATTTTTCAGTGAACCCTTAGACAGCCAAGAGCCTCAGTCCCTACACACCCACACTTTACAGATGTGGAGATTGATGTCATGTTATGTTGTGTTATGTTGTGTATATAAAATGCACAGGTATATATCTATCCCTTCGATGTACCCAATATCCTTTCAAGCAAGAAATAGTCATCTATTGGATAGAAGAAACTAAAATTTTTCAACAGACATGTGAAGCAATGTCTCAAGGTCATTCAATAACTCACTAGAGGGCTGGGCGCAGTGGCTCACACCTGAAATCCTAGCACTTTGGGAGGCTGAGGCCAGAGGACTGCTTGAGGATAGGGGTTCGAGGATAGGAGTTTGACCCTGTCTCTATAAAAAAAAATAGAAAAAATTAGCCAGGTGTCATGGCACGTGCCTGTAGCCCCAGCTACTCAGGAGGCTGAGGCAGGAGGATCCCTTGAGCCCAGGAGTTTGAGGTTGCTGTGAACTTGGATGATGTTACTACACTCTAGCCCGGTGACAGAGTGAGACCCTCTCTCAAAAAAGAACAAAACAAAAAACTCACAGAAAAGCCAACTGGAATTTGGATTTCACAAATCCAGAGTCAGCGTATAGCCTATGAATGAGAAACGCTTCCTCCCTTACAATGCCACACATACATAGCTCTGATTACCCAGATAATGCAAATTAAAATGTCTGACAGTGCTGAGTGCCAAGTGGCATTGTAGCCTGAAAGATCTAGGGGATTATCAAAGCAGCCAGCATTCCGCAGAAAATTGCCAGCCCCTGAAATCACTGTACCCAGCAGACCTTTTGAATTATACGTATTTTAGGTGATGAATGTTATCTTCTGCTCTATTTTTAGCTTTCCAATCCTACAAAAGCATTTGCAAGAACAGAGAATAATCTCTGTGACAGAATCTTATCAAGTGTGAACTGCTCACCTGGTATCTCAGAGACAGAAACAGTACAATTTCTCAGGTTGCACTTTGTTAAAAAATTTCTGAAAGGTAACACACACAGATTTAAAAATCTTTACTTCTACATAGTAGCATGCTTAACACTCTTTGTAACTGAAATATTCCTCAAGGTCTGCAAATTAAATCATTAACACTTAGTCTTTTTGGGCATGAAGCTGCTGAGAAGTCTGAAAAAATAGGATGTGGTTTTCCTTGACATCTGAATTTTAAAACCACCACCAGAATTGTTTTCACAACAAAGTATAGAGTTAGCGGCTTGGATTTCTATAAAGAGCACACCGCATTCATATTTCCATGCAATGTGATGGGATCCATCTCACAATGGACAATTTACCCGGGATCTCCTTAAACTCAACACGACCCAGGCTGAATTCATCATCTTCCAATCCAGCAACACCGACGCAAATAATCCATCTACAGAAGTCAACCGAGGTGTTAACATTCAGGGAAATGAAAACTGCAATGAGAAGGTTAACTGAGAAGCAAAAGGAATTGGAGGGCCATGGGAGATATTTGGCCCAGACTGGGGTAGGGCCTGAGAAATGTGCCTCTTCCATCAGGGGGCACCTTTCTGGAGGCCAGGGCTACTTCCCTGGACCCTAAGGTGCCAGCGGGCGCTGGGCTAGGATAGTAGCTTTGCACTGCGTATTGAGGATTTATTTCTGCAGAGCTTATGAGGAGGGCCATGCTCAGGAGCACAGGGGAGAACACATCCCCTGATCTTCTCCAAATTGCCAGATTGTCACTTCTGACTCCTGGGCCACTCTCTTGGGGTTATCAGGGAAGCCAGGGCCACAAACCCCACCCATCCCCCAGCCACCATGTCAGGGTATGCCACTGGTCACAGGGTGTGTTTGTCAGAGAACCTGGTCCCAGTGGTGGGTCAGAGGGGTTGTCCCCATGCCGAGCCACAGACCAAGAGCCTAGACCTGCAGAAGCAGCAGCGTAGGGCTGGTTTTCAAGCCCGGGCTCTGCCACTTGCCAGGGGGGAAGTTTCTTCCCTTTTCGTAGCCTCAGTTTCTTCATTCGTGAAACGAGGATGATTATACTATCAATTTCAAAGGTGTGAGAATTAAACAGGAGGTGTGAAAGTATTTTGTTAAGTGCGCTGAAAAGTGAGATATTATTATGAATTCATGAGGAAAGTGAGGCTCGTTGTAATATATTAGCATCTAGCACTAGGCCCTTTATTTAAGGAAATACTTAACATGTGAGGAGATGGAGGATTATTATGATTATTTCAAAGTGTGCGATCCCCACCCTCCCCCACCCTCCCCCACCCCCAGTGGTGGACCATGACGTGTAGGAGAGGAAAGGGTGGCCTCTGACCTCTGGTGGGAGCTGCAGATTCCTGGGGGTGGTCTTTAGAGGTACATGGCAGCAAAGAGACCAGTGTCAGCCTTCTATAGGCATCAGGCGCTTTCTTTCCTTTAAAAAAAAAAAAGAAGTAACAATCTGACAGGGCTTTAGTTTCCAGGCAACCATGTTCCACCGAGTCCCACGTTTGGCAGTTCTCTGATGCGTGCGTCATGTTTATGGTGAATTGCAGCAACTCCATGCACAGGAAACAGCTTCAAGCCAAACGAATGAGGCCTCAGCCAGTTCCTTAACCTTCTGTGTACCTTTGCCGGTCTGGTGACGTCTATGACCCTCTTCTGAGAATAATGTTTCTGGATGCATTAAATGCAAAATAGATAGCATCATAAAGGAAACAAATCATAGCAAATATTTGAAATTTGGGACAACTAATATATTTGTGATAAATTAACACTTTCAATAACGAGATGGAGCAGGTCTACTCTAACTATCAAAATTGTGAAGTAGGGGTGCAGTGGCTCACACCTGTAATCCCAGCACTTGGGAGGCTGGGAGGTGGGGGGATTGCTTGAGCCCAGGAATTCAAGACCAGCCTGGGCAACATAGTGAGACCCTGTCACTACAAAAAAGAAAACAATTTTTTTAAACTTTTTAAAAACTTGTGAAGTAGTAATGAGTGCAAAACATAGTTCGTGATATCTGAAACAACTGTCATGTGAAAAAAAAAATCTGTGATTTCTGTTGGTGACCAAGTCACAGTGACTTATAATGCTTCTGTGGTTTGTTGCTGGCATTTATATAGAACGGAAAGCTCAATTTCACTTAGAGGTTAGTAAATTTCCTATCTAAGTCCATGGAACCTCCTGAAATCTATCCATAGTCCCTGAGTTAAGAATCCCTTCCTAGGTCAGGCACGGTGGTTTACACCTGTGATCCTAGCACTTTGGGAGGCTGAGGTAGGAGGATCACTTGAGCTCAGGAGTTCAAAACCAGCCTGGGCAATAGTGAAAGCCCATCTCTACAAAAAAAGAAAAATTAAAAATTAGCCAGGTGTGGTGTTGGGCCACCTATAGTCCCAGCTACTTAGGAGATTGAGGCAGGAGGATCACTTGAGCCCAGGAGTTGGAGGCTGCAGTGAGCTATGATGAGGCCACTGCACCTCAGCCTGGGTGACAAAGCGAGATCCTATCTCAAAAAAAAAAAAAAAAAAAAAAAACTCTTCCTTAGAACAAACAATTCAAGGCTCTCAAGTACTTAGAAAGGATTTCCCTCCCAGCATGACACAGGAGGAACTCCCTTATAATTTATCCATCATCAGGAGCCCTTCGCCCTTTGTGCTGAGCCTCAAGAGGCCACCCTGGTAAAAATGAACACAGAAGATGAGAGAATGACAGTGGGAGGGGAAGAGAGGGATGTGGAGGGAAAAACAAACATCTAGGCTAAAAAGCACCTTGAACCAGCCCAGTGCCCACCTCACTCTGCTTCCAAGCAGGGCACCCGGACAGAGGTGCCTCCCTCAGCCCAAGCCCCTTTCCTGTGTGCCGGCGGTGGATTGGAGAGCGGATCTGACGATGCTTCCTTTCTTCACACACTTGCCTTGTCATCTCTCTTCCCCTTGCCCCCCCTAACCCAGACATTCGACACCTCAGCCCGAGTGCTTGATTGTAGCACACGACAGTCCTGTACAGGTACCCTGTACTTGGCTGTCAGGGCTTCTTGATGTGCGTCCTCGTATGTTCCAGCTCACTGCTGGTCCCAGGGTTTGTGTCTCTTGCCTTTGAGACCCTGCATAATTTCACTCCACCCTCCCAGCCAGGTCTATCTCTCATCAGTACTTGGCAAGTGCCCAAGCTCATCCCAGTAGAGACACAGACACTCTCTCTCTCTCTCTCTCTCTCTCTATCTTGCCACATTCATGACTTTGTCGATGCCGTGTCCTTGCCCTGAACCCTTCTCCTCCCACCACTAAGCCAGACCAAATTCGGCCCATCCCACAAGACGGAGACCCTTTCCCCCAGCTGAGCCAAGCTGACCTAGCCCTGCTGTCAGCCCTTACTGCATAGACATTATCACCCAGCTTGGCACTGAAGTGTTTCCCAACCAGCTCATGTATAGTCATTGTCCATACATGAAATGTACAGTAATATCTTCTATTCCCCTATGTTTCTCCCTGGGCCTAGACTAATGCTGAGCATATAGAAATCATGTCATCCATCAAGTTATAAAGAAATGAGGAATTTTTTTTATTTTGTTAGATCTCTCTGGGAAAGTGCTATGTGTGTTTGGAAGAAACCCTTTGACAAGCTGAGTGCAGATAAGAGTGAACCTTCTCAGGGCATTCTCAAGCTACAAAAGAAGTTTGCTAAACTACCATCCATAAGATCAAAAGAGTAATTTCTGGAGCTTCTGAGAAAATGGGGAAGCAAAAAGGGAGTGGAGAGTGAGACAGGGACTCTGTACGTTGTATCGCAATGACCAGCCCCTGCCCCGGAAACGTTCAGGAAGATGCAATTGAAACTCACAAAACAGCTGTTATGGGTGGATTTCTGGTGGAAACCAGGGAAGGGGCCAAGTTTTATATGCGGGGTACTGTGAGGTTATGAGACATTATATATGTACAGGAGCCAGATGGACAGGGAGGCCTTGGCTGGCATTTGGATTATATTCCAATCAATGATTGATTGACCATTGTGGAGAATTATCATGGACTGCTTGCGATGGCTCACTGGCCCAGATGTACATGCCTCCTGCGGCCTCCATGCCACACTGTCTATTTGAGGAAGTATTACAGTGAAGGTCAAGTAGGACTCTTTAGGATGACAGGTAGTCACAAAGTCTTTATCTGATAAAATTCACTCCACATTTTTCACTGCGTTGGGTTTGGTTCATAGCTCACCTCAAGATTAGGTAAATCATCCATTCAGTGAGCATACCTCCGGCTACTAGCTGGGATTCAGGTGGCTGTTCAGGTACATTCAGGGTGTATATGGAATTTGACATTCGCTGGTTCAGTGGTTTCTAATTGTCCTCATTTGAGGAGGTGTGAATTCTGCCATCCCAGCTATGTTGAAAATGGGATGCATAGTCCTCTGGATGCTTCAACTTTATCAATGTTATAATCCTAGAAAAAAATAAACCTTTCATGTATAATACATGATAAATGCCAGATAAATACTCCACATACTGTAGGTGCTCAGTTCAAGTCAAACAAAGACTTCGTTCATTATTAAGTAAAAATTTTGCAAAATCAGCAGGGTACATATTAGTGTTCTCCCGAGGAACAGAACTGGGAGGGTATAGATATATATAGATATAGATGTCTTAGTCCGTTTTCTGTTGCTTATAACAGAATACCTGAAACAGGGTAATTTATAAATAAAATAATTTATTTCTTACAGTTATGGAGGCGGAGGAGTCCAAGGTCAAGAGGCTGCATCTGGTGAGGGCCTTGCTGGTGGGGACTCTGGGCAGTGTCCCAAGGCAGCACAGGGCATCACATGGTGAGAGGGCTGACTGCACTAGCTCAGGAACCATCAGTCTCACTCCCATGATAACCCATTAATCCATTGATCTATGAATGGATTAACCCATTCATGAGAGCAGAGCCCTCAAGACCCAGTCATCTCTTAAAGGCCCCGCCTCTCCATACCGTTGCCACATCGGGGATTAAATTTCAACACAAGTTTTGGAGGAGACAAATATTCAAACCATAGTAATAGATATATAAAGAGATTTATTGTAAGGAATTGGCTCACGCAATTGTGAAGGCTGAGAAGTCCCAAGATCTGCAGTTGGCAAAGTGGAGATCCAGGAGAGCCGATGGTGTAGTTTCAATCCAAAGACTGGTAGGTTCAAGACCCAGGAAGAGCTGTTGTTTGAGTTTCAGTCCAAAGGCAGGAAAAAAAAAATCAATTATACCAGCTCAAAGGCAGTCAGGACAAGGAATTCTTTTTTACTCTTGGGAGGGTCAGCCTTTTGTTTTATTCAGGCTTTCAGCTGATGGGATGAGGCCCACCCACAGTGGGGAGGGCATCTGCTTAGTCAGGCTGCCAATTCAAATGCTAATCTCAACCAAAAACACCCTCACAGACACACTCAGAATGACATTTAACCAAGAGCCTGGGCACCCCGTGGTCCAGTCAAGTTGACACATCAGATTAATCATCACATGGTACAATATTATATTCCAATTATATGAAGTACAAAAACAGGTAAAATGAATCTTTTCTGTAACAAAGTCAGGAGAATGAATGTCTGCTCTGGAGGGGAAGGGGAGGGTCTTGAAGGGGCTTCTGGTTCATGGTAATGTCTTATTTCCAGATTTGCTGTTGGTCACACAGGTATGTTCACATTGTGAAAATCTGTTGAGCTATACACTTGGGATCTATGCCCCTTTCTGAATGTTTATGCTTCAATTCAGCGTATTTTAAAGGGGGTGATGGGAGTGGGTACTTGGTCTATTAGAAACATCTGTTGAAATGTCTCAGACGATAATACTGCTGTAAATTCTTTCCAAGAAACTTATGTTTTCTTGGCTAGTACCCATCAGCCTCTCAGGATTCCTGGATGGGAATTTGAGTCATCTGCCTCCTGCTTTCATTCTATTAAATTAAAGCCCAGTTAGGTTGAGAGGCATCTCTTTTGCCCTAGGAGGAGTCCCTGCCAGGAAGGACAACATTGAGCGCTGGGGCACGCACGCTACCGCCAAAAGCACAGGAGCCCAGTCCAGTCACAGTAGGGGCCACGACTGGAAATTCTGGGACAAGCTGAGCAAGGTGAAGCGACATCACACAAGAACCTTGCAGTCAAAATTTCTCCCATTTTTGTTGCTGTCCTGCTTTCTCCCAGTCTCCTTCTGAATACCGTTGCTTTGAAAGTTCTGGGCAGAGAGACACTAATTTAAGACCCAATTCGTGTCTGATTCTGAGGGAGAGGCACAGCCCAGCAGGGACCTTTGGCTAATTTCTTGAAGGCATACTGTCCAAAGGAATTTTTTCTTCTTAATGTTCCTAGTGCATATTCTTTGAGACCCAAATCCACAGGCACCCAATGAAATAGAAATCAGCTAAATCAAGGTTAGGGTAACCAAGGCAGAGCCAATCTGAATGATTTGGACTCCAAATTAAAATTTTGGCCTGACTCGAGTTTCTTGTTAACAGTCTTCAAAAATAAGCTTATCCTTTCATTTGGTAGAATATTTATTTAGGCATCATGTCATGTGCTGGAAAGAGGTTGACATGGTTTAGGACTTCGGCTCAGCCATCCACTAACTGAGTGACCTTTGGTACATTATTTAACCTCTTTGAGGCTGTTTCCTCAAACTTGTAGTGTTGTGGCATGGATTATACTGTATATATGTGCCAGGTGCGGTGGCTCACACCTGCAATCCCAGCACATTGGGAGGCTGAGGCGGGAGGATCACTTGAGTCCAGGAGTTCGAGACCAGCCTGGGAAACATGGCAAGACCTTGTCTCTATAAAAAACTAAAATAAAAAAGTTAGCTGGGCATGGTAGCATGTGTCTGTAGTTCCAGCCACTTGGGAGGCTCAGGTGGGAGGATTGCTTGAGCCCAGGAGTTTGAGGTTATGGTGAGCTATGATCATGTTACTGCACACCAGCCTGAGTGACGGAGCAAGACCCTGTCTCTTAAAAAAAAATGCATATATGCAAAGTGCCTAAGCCACTGCAGTTACTCAGGTAAATAATATACATTCATCATCATCATCATTTCAATATCCTGTGACATCAGTGTAGACCTGGCCTAATGAAGTCAGGGTGGATGAACTAAAAAAGTACATGAACTCCTTTATTCTGCAGGAAGTTCGTAGCTTCGTATTCAACAGCAGACATTTATATAGAATCTAGACAAGGCTCAAGTCATCAACAGGCTTTGAATCTATCAGATTAGTATATTTGTGATTAGGTAAGCTGAAATCTTCAATAAAATGGAATAAATAAAATTCGTTTTCAAATAACTTTAGTGTGGCTGGCTTGGCATTTTTATTACATTCGATCGATCCTTTTGGTGGGTGGCAGGAAAGTAATGTATTTAATTGCATTTTGATGAACTGATGGATTTTCAAATCTTCATACATTCAGGAAGATAAATATAGTTGAAAAATACATAATAAATGTATTTTAGAATGACTATTGACTGTAAAGAAATCTTGGGAGTGGAAGGGGTATTTTGCTTCAATTTAACTTTCTTGCTGACCTTAGAAAAATTAATTTCTTACACAGTAGTTTATAAAATGTAACTACAAAAGCACTGAGGTTAACAACCATTTTGGAAATGTGATTCCTGAAGAAAATCATGAGATTTTTTTTTCGTTTGCAGGAGGAGAGAAATTTTCTCTTTCTGAAATTATCATGTCAGATAAACCCAAGGTATAAGCTGAAATGAAAATAATTATGTAATCTTTCTTCATCTTATGTCCTTTTTAAGGAACATAAACTATTAGTAATACACTAGTGAGAATTCTAATATGTGAGTCATAGCCTGTGAATCATGGAAACACATCAAAAGGCTCTGATTGGGAAAAAATGAATTGTAGTCCTGTTCCCACACTAAAATAATAACCCCCTCCCACAGGGGCCAAAAGAAAAACATGGTTTTTCAGCAATGAACTTTAGCTTCTTTTCTTTATTTCTTCCTGGTTTGATTTTTATGGGAATCTGGCCTAGGATGGCTGGCTCCTCTTGGACTTGCATTATTTGGGGTCTCTTTCTGCCCCGCATGGGATTCTTGCTCTCTCTTTCCCTCTCTCTCTCTCTCTCTCTCTCTCTCTCTCTCTCTCTCTCGCTTTTCTTGTACTCATTTGCGGCTGTTTCTACAAAGACAGCAAAACAATACTAAGTAACATTTTTTAGAGTTTTACAGTTTACAAAGCACTTCCATAAATATCTCATTTGAGCATCCTAGCAACTTTATAGAAAAATATGTTTTTAAAATTTTTTAAATTTTTAACGATCATGGGTACATCTAGTTATACATAATCATGGGGTACATGGGATGTTTTGATGCAGGCATACAACATGTAATGATCACATCATGGTAAATGGGGCATCCGTCACCTCAAACATTTATCATTTCTTTGTGTTAGGAACATTCCAATTCCACTCTTCTAGTTATTTTTAAATATACAATAAATTATTGTTAACTATAGTCACCCTATTGTGCTACTGAATACTAGATCTTACTCAATCTAACGGTATTTTTTTTACCCATTAACCATCCCCACTTTATCCCCTTCCCCTAAAAAATATAAATTATTACTCATTTCCACAGATCAGGAAATTAGGCCCAGGAGAGATTAAGTGACTTCCCAAAGTCGAATGCCTCTTTGTTCCAAGTAAATCAAATCCTTCATCAGCTCGATGGACACCAGCCTGCATGGTTGTCACAGCGGGAAAATGGAGTGACAGATGGTAAAATGCTAACAGACGTGGTGAAAGCAGACAGAGGTTCTTTCACGGCAAAGACCACAGTAACTTACAGAGATGCTTGTGCCATTCAGAAGACAGCACAGCTGACTCCCAGGCAGTTAGAATCTGCCCAGCTCTGCAGGTCCTCAGGAAAGGACAGCCTTGAGGACATCTATGCACAGTGAGAATTCCGGTAGACAAAAGAAGCTCACCTCAGCTATTCTCATGGGGTGGGGGTTGTACCCATTTATCCTGTCCCCCCAAGATACACGCGCATGCACACACACACCTCCCCCCTTCACCTGCCTCTCCTGGAACTGGATATACACCTCTTTGCTTCCCACCTGCCAGTTATTACTGCAAAACAAACCCAGAAAACTCTGGTGAGGTCTAGCAAAGGGAAAGGTAGCTGTCCTGGCATAGTGCCCTTCAGCAAGCCCTGGCTTCAAGCCTGGCAGTGGCTGCAGAGCTGCACACTCTCACAAAATGTCTCATTGAGTACATCAGTCATTCACTCAACTATCACTCATCAGTTGCCTATGATCACAGAGTGGAAGATATAGTTAAGCAGTCAAAATCATAAATGTGGTGCTCAATGTAAAAACAGATTCTTCTTTGTTCTGATCCTCTCCTCTGTCTCTCCTCGTCCTTTATGCCCCCCTGGTAACCACCGGGGCCCCTTCCCAAGCAAAGATGCTGGCACCTGTGCACAGAGAGCATGATGCTTACTCAGCTCTCCAGGAGCTCTCCAGGGTCCTGACTGGCCTGCAGGAGCCTGGTTAGCGTAGCCTGGGCAACCCCAGCTTCCCAGGCCTTGGGTCTTCTCTCCTCCTGTGTCGGCCACCCCAGAGTCATGTCCTTAACCCTGTCATTACCCAGACCTACATCCCCTAACACGCACTCTCAAACCACTCGTGGACCACGCCCTCTATCTGTCCAGCTCACTCCCTCAGCTCCCCAACTCCAACAAACCTATGTCCCCACCAAGACCTACAACGTAGAGGCCTCGCCGCCTTCTGTCTCCCAGCTTCCTCTGTCCTTTCCTCCCTCCTAACGCCCCTTATTCCGCAGCCAATCATTATGGTCACTCATTTGCTCAGACCTTCGGCCCCCTCGCCGCTCTCTCCCTAAGGCTGTCTCCTGATGAAACCACAACGCTAAGTCTAACTCCCCACCTACTCTGGTCCTGCATCTCATGACGGCTGAGAAAAACACCCGATCACACTCTCTAGCCACCCTTTAAATTTGATAAAGTCAAGTGGGCCCCGAATGACAACCCACAAACATACTTATCCAGGCTATTTTCTCTCCCACCCACTCTCCCAGGTGATGATTTCATACCTTCTCTTCTCTCCCCAAACCTTCAACACCTCCACTCCACCCTCCCCTTCAGCAACCTGGCTTCCTACGTCACCGAGAACATCGGAGCGACGAGAGAAGAACTCCTGCACGCTCTCGCTGGCGCTCCACCCGCCTCCCTGAGCCTGCACCAACGCACGCGGCCTCCTTCCTCCCCGTGGCTGTGGCCACGCTGCCCTGTCCTGCCCTCGCCAGCCCCTCCTCAGGATAGGGTCTCAGCCCCTCTCGCTTCCTTGAGGACATTGCTCTGTCCTAGCAGCTGTTTTCTATGTTGAATTAGTCCCATTTGCTCACAAACATACTGTATTTCTCCCATCTTAAAAACAATCTCTTCACATGCCCCTCCAGCTTCCACTTTATTTCTCTTTCTTCATTTACGGCAAAGCTCCTTGAAAGAATTGACTACTAAATAGTTCCTCAGGTCACTAGTGAATGCCACGGTCACCTATCAGCCATCTTCTTCTTCTCCTTAGGAGAGAGGCTGGTGGGTTGCCGTGTTTATCGACAGGTGGGACCGTAGCGCACTACAGCCTGGAACACCCAGCCCCAAGCCATGCTCCTGCCTCGGCCTCCCTAGAATCTGGAGTTACAGGCACGTGCCACCAAGCCCAGCTCTAGCCTCTTCTTGCGCGGCCTGTCGGTGACACGTGATGCAACTGATGCTCTCTCCTTGAACCGCTTTCTTCTCTTGGCTTCCAGGATGCCACACGCTCCTGGTTCTCCCCCTCCCTTCCTAGACACCGTCTCTCCAGCGCTTTTGTTGGTTCTCTTTCCTATCCTTCATCTCTAATTGTCAGCGCGCTCCAGGGCTCAAGCCTCAGACCTCTCTCTTGCACATCTATACTCAGTGCTGTGGGCATCTCACCTTGCCCTCTGGCTTTAAACACTAGGCAGCTGATAGCTGTTTTTATGACAATTTGCAGATCTTTATCTTTGGCAAGAACCTTTCCCCTGAGCTCCACACCCACCACCCAACAGCCCAGACCCTCACTTGGGTAGCTAACGGGGGTCTCAGGCTTAACCGAGCCCCTGATTCTCTGCTTGCTGGGCCTTTCAGCCGCCTTCCCTGTTTCCTTTAGAGGCAACTTTATTCTTCTAGTTGCTCAGACCAAAGACATTGCTACCATCCCCAACTCTCTTTCTCTCACCCCACACATCCAGTTCATTAGGAAATCTTGTTGGCGATACCTTCAAAATATGTACACCCCAAACCCAGTTACTTGTTATCTTCCCCACTGCCACCACGGTCATCCCTCGCCTGAGTTACTGCAACAGCCTCCTAGCAGGTCCCGCTGCTCAGTCCTTGTGCCCCTACAAGCTGTTCTCAGCACAGCTTTCAGAATGATCCGGTTAAATCCCGTCACTCCACTACTTAAAACCCTCTAGCGCATTTCCCATTCGTTTAGAGAAAAGCCATAGACCTTGATAGAGACCTGCGGTCCGCACTTGACCTTGCCCCTGCGCCCTGCCAGCCCCGCCCACTCTGCTGCTGCCACGCTGGCCTCCTGGACCACATGCCGGGCATCTGCTTTAGAGCTGGCACTTTCTGCTTCCTCTGCCTGGCATGCTCTTCCCCCAGACAAGCCACTCCTGGAAATTTTGTCCCTCCCCAACATTTCTCTCATTTCTCCCCTTTCCTGCTACCTCTGCCCACCTTAGCACTTACCGGCATCTAAACGCATGGGCTGTACTTGCTTCCCTTGTTGATTATCTGTCTTTGCTCTAAAACGCCAGTGGGGGTCGGGGATCTTGGTCTGTTTGGGTCACTGCCATATCCCAGCATCCAAGGTAGTTCACACGGCCACGCGGTGGGTGATCGCAGCTGCGTGCTGCTCACAGACAGGAAGGCCTGTGCTTAAGCAAATGGGATGATCTCGCAGCCTAACGATCTCTGCACTCACATATGAGTGTGGTTTTCAGAGCTCGTTCTCTCATGTACTGCAGAAAAATGACTGCACTGGGGCCCCTCTCTGACCTCCCGTCCTTGGAACCTATGCATGGCAAGGCAGTAGAGAGAGCCTATGGAGTCAGCAGGGCCTGGGCTGACTTTGGCCTCTGACAATTTTGGGGTTTTTGTTTTTGTTCTTGTTTTTTTAATGAGATGGGGTCTCTCTTTCTCTGTTGTCCAGGCTGGAGTGCAGTGGTGCAATCATAGCCCTCAAACTCCTGGGCTCAAGTGCTGAGGCTCCTGCCTCAGCATCCCAACTACCTAGGATGACAGGCTCACACCACCGTGCCCAGCTAATTATTTTTTTTTTTAATGTTTTGTAGAGAAGGGGTCTGGCTATGTTGCCCAGGCTGATCTTGAACTCCTGGCTTCAAGGAATCCTCCTGCCTCAGCCTCCCAAAGTGCTGGGATTACAGGCATGAGCCATCATGTCCAGTACATTCAGTATTTTGATGCTGGAAAAAAACATTTCATCTCTCTAAACTTCAGTTTCTTAATTAGTAAAATGGGAATAATGCTACCTGCTTCATAGGACTATTGTAGGATTCAACGAAATAGTTTGTGTGAAGTACTTAGTACAATGCCTGACACATAGCAGGCACTTGGAGAAATGAAATTATTTTTATTAGTAGTAAGAAAAGTTGCAGGTATTTGGCTTTGGAAAAATGTCACTGGTGATTTAAAAGCAGCTTGTTTATTACCGAAAGGACATAGACTGGTCACTCACTGTCTCCACGGAAGCTAACACAGGAAAAAAATATGCGTTAGCTACAAAGGAAGGGTCAAGTTAACCTATAGGAGATTTGTTCAGTTCTAAGGGGGAGTAACCATGGGAGCAGGCTTATCCAGAGAAGCTGTGACATCTCATCAATACACATCTCTAAGGATGGGATGTCCTGGTTTATCTAGTCACAGACTCCCTGAACCTTTCTGGGTGAAAGGTCTGGGATGGGAAAACAGCCACAAAAATGATGCTTCCACATACATGCTGCAAACTCCATGGCAAAATGGTTAGTTCCAGACCAGACCTCTGTGAACTAACAGGTCTACACTGAAATTGCAAAATATTACAAGCCCCAAACTCTGCTTGTTAATACTCCTCTCTGCCCTTTTTTGTTAAAAAAAAAAAAAAAGTCCATATTTAAAATTTTCAACGTCTCAGCTTGCTTTTCATCCGCCTCTCTCAGTGCTCACTGATGGAATTCAAGCACTTAGCCTTGAAAACTGCAGGCTCTTCAAATGCCTGGTGAGAGAGATCATCTGAAGATGAGAAGGAGAAAAGCACGCTCTCTCCCTGAAGCTGGAAAGAGCAGATGCTGTTCTGCATCCTAAACCACCTTTGTTCACTCTCCGCCGCTGTAACACAAAACCACAGGCTGGGTAACAAATAAGGGACAGAAATTCTTTCTCACGGTTCTGGAGGCTGGGAAATCCAAGGTCGAGGGGCTACATCTGGTGACGGCCTTCTTGCTGTGTCATAACTTGGCGAAAGGCAAGTGGCAGAGAGCAAGCGTGCAAGACAGAAAAAAGGGGCCGAACTCCCGTGATAACTAACCCACTCCCTTGATGATGGCATGAATCCATGCACGAGGGTGGAGCCTTCATCATCATCTAATCGCCTCTTAAAGGTCCCACCGCTCAACACTCTTACGCCAATTAAGTATCAACATGAGTTTTGGAGGGGACATTCAAACCATTGCACCACCCTCGCAAGTATTACTTCTAAGCAAATGAGCTCGTAAGATCCTGGGATTTCAGAGATTGTTTTGAAAATGACCTTTATTCTTTAAAATATTTATAATACTGATCATCTCCTTTAATTTTTTCCTTGGTAGTAATACCGTTAAAATTGCCTTCTCCGTTTTCTAAACACTTGTGAGTTTTCTTGTGTTAGGCAAGAAGGGGATTATTAACCCTCCCTTCCCACATGCAAGGAGGTAAGATAAAATGCAGGACTCTCAAATTTTTATTTAAGCCAGTTTTAGAGTCTGTATCTCAGTTAATGCCATTAGCAGATCAGGACAACCAGAGTCACAGCTTTGCCTTCTAGACCAGGGGTTCTCAATCTCACCTGCGTATCGGAACCATCTGGTGGTGATAAGATAGATTAGTCATTAGTGATTAGAATAACCTAGAAAGTTTGGTCTGGGCTCAGCCTGGGCCACTTAGAATTAAATAAGAATTTCTGGGGATGGGGCCCAGGAACCAGTGTTTTGTTAAAAGATACCCGGGTGATTCTAATGCAGGGGCAGGGCTGAGAACTACCGGTATGACCAGCTGACATACTACATATCTGAGTTATTGGAGCAGAGTTTCACCACTTTACTTCTCAGAGTTTTCCTGACAAATGAAAGAAGGCTCCGTTTCCAAGAAAGAGACTATTCAGATTAATCCAAACTCTCATGCCATTTATAACTATAATTCCTCTTAATATATTATTTCCACAATTCCAAAAACCCTTTTATTTTGGTGCTAAAATTTTGTTTAAGATCCTATTTTTAGGAAAAAAAAAAGTCAAATTTTTTTCTTTTAAACATTCTGAATTTTTTTCATTGCAATGAGACCTTTTCCTGGTGCGTAAAATTTTTTTATCCTCATTAGCAAAAAAAAAAAAAAAAAAAAAAAACTTTAATTTATTTAGATCTCTCAAACTTTCCAAGATGATGCCTTTTTTTATTGCAACGCTGTCCCAGGAACAGACATGCCTTTGACGCAGGAGGCCTTCTGTGTCTGTCTCCATGTTTTCTCTACAGAGCTGCGCCATCCGCTACTGTCACCACTAACCACATGTGACCCTTTAAATCGAATAAAATTAAAAATTCGGTTCCTCGGAATGACTAGCCACATTTCAAGCACTTAATAGCCACGTGGGCTAGTGGCAAGCGTATTAGACTGTGCAGACACAGAGCACTTCTGTCACTGCAGAAAGTTCTATCAGCACATATATGGTTTAACTCCTGGACTTTAACGGAAAACAGAGGCCACCACACCTATGCGTGGGAGACCCTGCACAGAGGGGCAAGGAAGTGCCATCCTGCTCATGGTGAGGGACTGACGGTGGTTGGGGGCAGGGGTGACGCCTCTTCTTGTCCCTCTGAGACAAATCGACCTCTCAGGACCTGAGGGGGAGTGAGGTGACGATGGAAGTGAGAGTTCTGTTTTTTTGAACAGTTAAGTCTTCCTCAAGTGCTCGTAATATTATCATGATATGTACAAATTGGATAAAAAGCTTGCCACTCTGTCAAACTGCAGATTGCAATGCGATCAATTTAGCTGCAAAGACTGGCCAGGAAAACAAACTCTTGCCAGGGACAGCAAGAAAGCAAACAGATCAGCAGATCCTCTGCTCACTCGTCCGCATAACTGAACGCCACTGATCTTGAGACGGGAGACCCCGGCGTGCTACGAGTGACGGATGTTTAACATAACTGCTCTGTGCTGCGCGTTGGCACTTCAGCGATATCGATCTGAATTCTACTTGGCAAGAGAGCTGAGTGAGGAGAAGCCCGCAGCTCACCCCAGCAACTGTCAGTGCCAGAAAAATCGCCTCGCTTGGTCTATTCCTCGCCACTTTGCTGGAGGGCAAGATTCCCAAACAGCGAAGGACAAGGCAGCCACTCTGTCCTGCTCCCAGGCAGCCCAGGAATGCCAGCTCCGGGGCTGTGAGGCCGCTCCCTCGGGAGTGCTTCCTCCAGGCCTGGGCCTGCTGCCTGCACCCGTCACAGCAGTGAGGTCTGTGCAGAAAGCGAAATGACAGAAGATAACATTCTTTCCTCCTCCCATTACAGTCATGGAGGGTTTCTGCTCTTTGTTCGACTGTGTGTGTGTGTGTGTGTGTGTGTGTGTGTGTGTGTGTGTGTGTGTGTGTGTTCATGTGCATGATGGAGACTTAGTTACATCAGCATCTCTCTAATCCTACATCTTTCCTGTGAGTTAAAAATGAGAATACACCCACATTTCTCTACTATGGAAAGTTTTAAAAATGTTCGAATGTGTTTTTTAAGTGTTCACAAAAAAGGAGCTTGGTCCCTTGCAAACTGTAGAGTGGCAGGGATTAGCAGAGAGTGTTGAAAACGAAGACCGAGATGGCTGAAGGCAAAGACAGGGATGGGGACACCTCACCAGGGAACTGCAGGGCATGTGTGCCTTTGGGGGTTCAGAGATGGGACTCTCTGCTTTGACTGTGAAGGAAACTGACCGCAGATCACTCCTCCACTGAAGCGTTAATTAGCAGAGCTTGGGAGAAATGCTGATACCCCCACTCTGATAGAGGCCATCAGCTTATCATTGAAAGAAAAGCTCTGCTCAGCCCAGAAACCCAAACCTCAGCCCATGACTCCAAATGTGTAACATTTGGAATAAAAAGAACTCAACCAATCCAGACGGTAACAACAGCCCTAAATATCTGATGGGAGGACAATTAGGCAAAAAAAAAAAAAAAAAAAAAAAAAAAAAAAAAAAAAAAAAAAAAAAAAAAAAAAAAAGAAATAAAAGGCATCTGTTGGAAAGGAAGAAGCAAAACTGTCTCTATTTGAAGATGACATAATCTTGCATATAGAAAAGCCTCAGGAATCCACTGAAAACACTATTAGAATGAATAAATAGATTCATCAAGGTTGCAGGGTACAAGATTAATATACAAAAATCAATTGTATTTCTATACACTAGCAATGAACAGTACAAAAATGAATTTAAGAAAACATTCCATTTATAATTGCATCACAAAGAATAAAATACTTAGGAATAAAGGTAAAAAAAAAAAGTACAAAACTTGTACTCTGAAAATTGCAACACAGTGCTGAAAGAAATTAAAGAAGACCTAAATAAATAGGAAAAAATCCTATGTTCATGGATTGGAAGAATCATTATTGTTAATATGGGAAAATATTTCCCAAATTAATCTGTAGATTCAATGCAATCCCTATCAAAATCTCAGCTGACTTTGTTTTACAAACTAATCTTAAAATTCATATGGACATACAAGGAACCCAGAACAGCCAAAACAATCTTGAAGAAGAAGAACAAAGTTGGTGGACTCACACTTCTCAATTTAAAAACTTAGTACAGAGCAGAGCAATCAAGACCGTATAGTACTGGCATGAGGACAGACAGATGAGTGGAATAGAATTGAGATCCCAGAAATAAACCCTAACTTTGATGGTCAACTGATTTTTGACAAGGGTGCCAAGACAATTCAATGGGGGAAGAATAATCTTTTCAACAAGTTGTACAGGCACAACTGGATATCCTCTTCCTTATACCATAACCAAAAAACTCCAAATGGATCATAGACTTAAATGTAAAAGCTAAGATTACAAAGCTCATAGGAGAAAACATAGCAGTAAAGCTTCATGCCCTTAGATTGGGCAAAGCCTTCTTAGATATGACGCCAAACGCACAAATGGCAAAAGAAAACAATAGATATATTGAACTTCATCAAAGTTAAAAACTTTTCTGCTTCAAAGGTTACCATCAAGAAAGTGAAAAGCCAACCCAAAGACTGGGAGAAAATATTGGCATTTCATGTATTTGATAAAGGACTTGTACTCAAACATATAAAGAATCCTTGCAGTCAGGTGTGGCGGCTCTCTCCTGCAACCCCAGCACTTCGGGAAGCAGAGGCAGGAGGATTGCTTGAGGCTGGGAGATTGAGACCAGCCTGGGCAACATGGTGAGACCCCATCTCTACAAAAAATAAGAAAAATTAGCCAGATGTGGTGGCCCATGCCTGTAGTCCCAGCTACTTGGGAGGCTGAGGTAAGAGGATCCCTTGAGCTCAGGAGTTCAAGGTTACAGTGAGCTATGATGGTGCCACTGCACTCCATCCTGGGTGACAGAACAAGACCCTGCCTTAAGAAAAAAAAAAGACAAATGACAAATGTTGGTGAGGATGTGGAGAAATTGGAACCCTCATATAGTGCTGCTGAGAATGTAAAAATGGTACAGTTTGGAGAACAGTTTGGCAGTTCCTCAAAATGTGAAGCCTAGAGTTACCAGATGATCCAGCAATTCCATTCCTAGGCTGAAAACACATCCATGCAATTACTTGAACATAAATGTTCAAAGCAGCATTGTTCATAACAGCCAGAAACTGGAACCAACCCAAATGTCCATCAACTGATGAATGGAGAAACAAAATGTGGTCTATCCATACAATGAAATATTACTGGACAATGAAAAGAAATGAAGTAAGTACTTTGTGTTTAACTTTCCTATTTCTGTAAATATTACTTTGTCTTTTTTTAATGTATTTTGTGAATCAAGAGCAGTGCTTTGAGATAGTTAAATGTTTGCTCTGTCAGTCAAACATAATAGAAGTGCTCATTACTAACCTCAATTTAATCAATTTATCCAACTGTCACCTGCTGCAATGCGTATCACTGGATGCCAGGTGCGTGGAGCCCCTCTGATGCAAGACTGTTCTTCTGGACACCTTTGCATTTCTGCCCGCATCACTAGGAGATGTACCCTTGGCCAGTGTAAATTGTTTGCTTGCAAACATTCAAGTTTGTTGCTCACTAATCTATTTATATTATACTAGGCTCACTTATTACAACTATGTAACCTAAAAAAATGTATGTAAACCGATGAAACATAAAAGCACATGTTTTCCATAAAAACTAAGTGGAAAGCTTTAGAAAGGCTAGATATAGATGTGTGTTTTTATGGTGTTAAAAATGCTATCTATGGGCAAAATACCTGTCAAAAATTAGAGGAAAACTTTGTGATAATCTGGAAGGATTTGGCATTAGATTGTTAGCATCTATCTAAATTCTTGCTCCACTTATGTAACCAAAACTGGATACTGTTCATGATGAATTACAAGTGTGGCTACATAAGAAAGTACCCAGAACTCCAATCAACTGATCCACACTCAAAGAGAAGGCCTTGGCCCCCTGTACTGAGAGATCAGCAAAGCAATATTCATTTTGTGTTTTAGGTTAAAATGTTTGATGTGGATCTTTTTCTTTTTAATTCCCACTTTTAATGCATTGACTCACCAATTATCCATGCTGGTTGCGTGGGAGAAGACGGCTTCTACTGTAGTTGTATTTACTTTAAAAGAGATCATTAGCTGGCTCATGTTTTCTTATTTTTCCCAAACTCATCTGTCTCGGGAAAGGCTCTCAACATTGTTAAAAAAAAAAATCATCATTCACTGCAAGCGAGTGCTGGGGGGAAATTAGCCTTCACAGGATGGGCTTTAGAGTTCTCAAAATTAATTCTCTAGAATTAGTTAAAAATAAATTCACCTTATACCCATGTTCATTGCAGCATTATTCACAATAGCCAAAGGGTAGAAGCAACCCAAGTGTCCATGGATAGATGAACGGATATACAAAATGTGGTATATACCTATAATGGAATATTATTCAGCCATAAAAAAGGAAGGACATTTTGACACATGCTACAGCATGGATGAACCTTGAGGACATTATGCTAAGTGAAACAAGCCAGTCGCAAAAGGGCAAATACTGTGTGATCCCATGTATATGAAGTACCTAGAGTAGTCAAACTCATAGAAACAGAAAGCAGAATGGTGGTTGCCAGGGGGTGGGAGAGTGGGGAATGGAGAGTTAGTATTCAATGGGTACAGAGTTCCAGTTTTGCAAAATGAAAAAGTTCTAGAGATTGCTGGCACAATGTGAATATACTTAATACTACTAAACTGTGTATAGTTAAAAATGGTTCAGATGGTAAATATTATGTTACATGTATTTTAGCACAATTAAAAATAAAAATAAGTAAGTAAATAAAATGAAAGAAACTCACTTGAAAACTGTACTGCCAACCCAAGGCCACTGTATCATAGCAACCATTAACATGTTCCCAAAGGCTCATGATCCCTTTAAGCTCATCTTAGCTGTCTCTAGGGCCGGGGATTTTAACAACACTAAAACTATGTTGGTAGTACCATCATATTCCAGAAATGAACATGAACCCAAGATGGCTAACAACAGAATGGGTCAAACGTGATGCTTAAATGGCCCCCACAAGGAGGGTAACAGAATCAAACACAAACAGTGGCAATAGCGTAATTTACCATTCAGTTTAGGATAGTGGAATATGTAGAATCGGGCAATATTTATAATTGGAAATGACTCAAATATTTTGTTTACAGATGAAAAATCAGAGGCCCAGATGGGTAAGGTTGTAAAACATTGAAAGGATTTAAAAAATACCTAAGTAGGCAGGGCAAGGTGGCTCACGCCTATAATCCCAGCACTTTGGGAAGCTGAGGTGGGAGGATCACTTGAGGCCAGGAGTTCAAACCAGCCTGGGCGACATAGCAAGACCTTATCTCTACAAAAAATTAAAAAATTAGTCAGGTGTGGTTGCATAAGAATTGCTTGAGCCCAGGAGTTCGAGGCTACAGTGAGCTATGATCATACTACAGTACTCCAGCTCCAGCCTGGGCAACACAGTGAAACTCTAAACATAAATAAATGCCTACATAAAGGGAGATACCATGCCCATGAATTAGGAGATTTAATGTCATAAATATGTCAATTCTCTGCAGTTTATCTATGGCCTTAATATAGTTACAACTAAAATACCAACAGTTTTTCATGGAAATTAATAAACTGATTCTGAAATTTATGTAGATAAGTAAAAGGCTAATAGTCAAGACATCTTAGCATAGGAAGTTTCCAAAACTTATGTCTATAGTTATTAGGCAGTGCGGTATGATGCAACGAGAGAACAATTAACCAATGGGATAGAACAAAGAACCCAGAAAGGCCACCACATGACATGGAGCTTCAGTGTGGGACTGGGGTGACACGGCAGATCAGTGGGGAAAGGAGTTTTATTTAATAAATGGAGCTGGGGGAAAAATGGTTACACACACACACACACACACACACACACGCACACACACGAACTTGGAGTCCTACCTCTCTCCATATGCAAAAATAAATTCCAGGGCAATTAAGGGCTTAAATGTCAATCATATTTAAAGAAAAGTATAAGCAAATATATTTTGGACCTTAGGATAAGGAAAGATTTCTTAAACAAGGTGAAAATAGTACAACTACCCAAAAAAATTGATAAATGTGACTTTATTAAAATTAATAATGTCTTTTCATCAAAGACATCTTAAAGAAAGTGAAATGACAGGTTACAAATTAGGAGAAAATGTTTGCAACAAATAAGCATTGCAGATTAGTTTCAAGAATATATGAAGAACTCCAATAAATCAATAAACAGCACCAATAGAAAGGAAAAATAACCCAGTTTAAAAAAAATAGGCAAAAGACCACTAAAGTTGGTATTCAACCCCCCACCGCTAAATTTGACTGGCTTAAAAAAAAAAAAGAAGAAGAAGAAAAACAAAAGACAGAAAGAGCATTTCTGAGATGAGAATAAACATACATAGAAATATTCACTCTCATTAACAATCAGGGAAATGCAAATCGAGACCACAAGGTGATAGCGCTTTACCTGCATCCAAAGGACAAAGATCATGACTGACAATGCGAGTGTTAGAGAGGGTACGGAGCAACGGCTCTGTTACCCACTGCCAGTGGGAGCAGGTATGGAGAGAGACATTTGGATACACATTTTTTTTTATTTCAGCATTTTGATAAACATTTTAAGATAATCTTATCAAGCTAAACATTTATATATCCTGCAATCCAGTATTCCACTTTTAGATATATATACCCAAGGAAACTCTTGCACTTGTACACCAAGAGATATATACCAAAATCTTCCCAAGAGCACTATTTATGATAGCAAAACCATGAAAACAATCCAAAGTCCACTGACAGGAGAATGGTTAAATAACCTGTGCTACAGTCACAGAATGGAGCAGTATACACCAACTTCGAGCAATCATATTTTCCTGTTATTTATTGCTGTATAACAAACCACCCCAAAATTCAACTGGATTAAAACATAACAGCCACTTTTTTTTTTTTTTTTGAGACAGGGTCTCACTGTATGGCCCAGTTCAGAATGTGGTGGCCTCATCATAGCTCACTGCAACCTCAAACTCAAGCGATCCTCCTGCCTCAGCCTCCCAAGTAGCTGGGGCTACAGGTACATGCCACCATGCCTAGCTAAGTTTTTTAAATTTTTTGTAGAGACAGAGTCTTGCTAGTGCCTGGTCTCAAACTCCTAGGCTCAAGCGATCCTCCTGCCTCAGCCTCCCAAAGTGCTGAGATTACAGGCATGAGCCACTGTATCTGGCCTAAATCTCTCATTTTGAGTGAAAAATAAGTACTAAAAGATTGCCTACACAGGATGTCCTTTTCCTAAAATTAAACAACTGGAACAAAAAAAAATACCTTTTAGGAGTACACATACATGTGATAAAATTATATAAAA
Organism: Indri indri; assembly: GCA_004363605.1. Classification (NCBI taxonomy): domain Eukaryota; kingdom Metazoa; phylum Chordata; class Mammalia; order Primates; family Indriidae; genus Indri; species Indri indri. Next base: position 33,139 of record RJWJ010015626.1, read on the forward strand.
AGGAAAGTAAGGGAATGATGAGTGTAAGACCTAGAACGGGAGTTTCCTGAGGTCCTGGGAAGCGGGGAGCAGGGAGGGGGAAGAAGGGGGCAGAATTAGTAGGTAAAGTGAGCAAATATCGGGGACCTGGTTTTTGTGTTGGGTGGTGTATCCTCAGATGTTAAATCATAAATGAACCAATGAATGAATGAAAAAGAGCTTTGCATTGACCAACGGCTAACAAAGTAAATCATGAGCAAGCACTATGATGAAGCCATTTCTGTGCACTTGAAATGCATCTTTTTTTTCCCAACGTATTACAGGGGTACAAATATTTTTGGTTACATGGATCTCTTTTATAATGCATGAGTCATGGTTATGAGTGTGCCCGTCATCCAAATAGTGTTCATTGTACCTGTTAGGTAGGTTTTTGCTCATCCCCTCCTCCCCCCTGGTTAATTTCTGTTGAGTTTTACTTCCCTCTAGAAGTGCATCTTTTTTAAAAGGAAGAAGAAACAACAGCAGCTGAGGCCCAGGGAAGTTAAATGGCTCACCTCCCATTGCACAACTAGCTGGAGGTGGAGCAGAGGGTAGAAGCCAGGTTTCCTGTCTCTGACTGTTCAGTATCATTTACTTTGAGCCACAGACCTAGCAGAGAGCCTGGCTGAAAGCAGAACGATGCCAGGATATGGGATCTGGCTTCCTGCAGTTATTTTTGCACTGTGCCCTATTCACAGAGTCATAACCAGGGAAAGACATTGGGAATTTGCCTGAGGTGCAGAAACTTGGCCAGTGCAAACATCTTAAATAGTCATCGTAAAAGATGGAGCAAAATTTAAAATCTTCTCCCTACTCAGCAAAAGGCTTCCCCTGCCTCTCAAGCCCAGCTGGCCTTTGGCCAGACAGCTGGCAGAGATGGATGGAACCCAACACACAAGGTCAAGGGCAGACTGCTGCCAGGCTGAGGCCCTTTGGACTCTCCCCGTCCTCCCCTCCCTCTCACGCTCATGACCTTAGCTGAAGAACAGCTTCTGTGTTCCATGAGTACTGCAGTAACTGACAGAACACCAACATGAAGTGCCTAAGGAGATTTTCACCCCAAGTTATATCAAGAATGTTGCCTATCTTTGAAAGTGAATGTTAAAATATTAATACTATATCAAAATGGCACGCCTTATTACTGACATCTCACATAAGACAGATGAGTGATCACAGCATCAGTGATCAGTCCATGGACACCAGAAGCATAAATGACATGGAAATAGGGGATTTGGCTTTCCAAAGGCCAAGACCAAACCAAAGCCAATCGACAGATTTAGGCTAAATACTGAAACTAAAACTCAACTTAAGTACATTTCCAACCTTTTGACCTAGAAATGCCGCTTACAGGAGTGTAACTGCAGTGGACATGTGTTGACTACTTCCAGCATCCACCTAAGCGGGGACAGCAGCCCCGCTCCTTGAGGAATGTTCCCACCTCCTTTTCAACCACGTGGTTCTGATGAAACCTTCCCCAGAACCACGCGGTTCTACGTGGGACTACAGTGCTCAGCCCCTGGATATAATGTCTGGTCCCAAGTGGGTGTCCACATACAGCCCAAGCCGGGCAATCAGAGCCTTTGCCAGGGATTTTTATATACTGGGCTGGAGAAAAAAGTCTTTTATGTACTGGGCATGGTGGCTCAGCCTGTAATCCCAGCACTCTGAGAGGCTGAGGTGGGAAGATCACTTGGGGTTAGGAGTTCCACATCAGCCTGAGCAAGAGTGAGACCCCGTCTCTACTAAAAAAATGAGCCAGGTGTGGCGGTGTGCGGCCTGTAGTCCCAGCTACTCGGGAGGCTGAGGCAGGAGGATCACTTGAGCCCAGGAGTTGGAGGTTGCTGTGAGCTAGGCTGACACCACAGCACTCTAGCCCGGTCAACAGAGTGAGACTCTGTCTCAGATAATAATAATAATAGCCAGGGATTTCAACACTCCAGTGAAAGAACTGGACAGATCACCAAGGCAGATAATTAGCAAAGAAATGCTAGACTTAAATGGGACTCTAGAAAAAAGGGACCTAACAGACATTTACCAAGCATTCTATCCCAAAACTGCAGAATACACATTCTTCTCATCAGCACATGGGACATTTACCAAGATAGCTCATATGTTAGGCCACAAAACAAATCTCAGCAAATTCAGAAAAATCAAAATCATACCATGTATCTTCTCAGACCACAGTGGAATAAAACTAGAAATCAACTCCAAGAACTCTCAAAACCACACAAATACATGGAAATTAAACCAACTTCTGCTGAACGATTCTTGGGTCAATGACAAAATTAAGATGGAAATCAAAAGATTTTTTTTAATTCATCAGCTAAGATGACAAAAGCTTCCAAAATCTCTGGGATACAGCTATAGCAAAAGCAACGTTAAGAGGGAAGTTCAGGCCGGGCGCGGTGGCTCACGCCTGTAATCCTAGCACTCTGGGAGGCCGAGGCGGGCGGATTGTTTGAGCTCAGGAGTTCGAGACCAGCCTGAGCAGGAGCGAGACCCCGCCTCTACCAAAAATAGAAAGAAATTAATTGGACAGCTAAAACTATATATAGAAAAAATTAGCCGGGCATGGTGGCACATGCCTGTAGTCCCAGCTACCCGGGAGGCTGAGGCAGTAGGATTGCTTGAGCCCAGGAGTTTGAGGTTGCTGTGAGCTAGGCTGACGCCACGGCACTCGCCCCCAGGCG